>AWOL01S0021470.1:22128-47072 GCA_000715115.1 Nicotiana otophora | reverse complement strand
GTTATCCAACATCTTAGTTATTCCTTAATTCATTATTTAACTAATTAGTCTCCCATTAACCCATAATCAACCAATTACCCACATAATTAAGAATTATCTTAAATTACTTAAAATACTACTCACTTTTAACACACCTTATATACCTTACTATCATGGCCATGTAGTACCTTGTATGGTACTAGTCCATAAATACCGGGTATTTTTGCTCGGGCCATATTTTTCCCATAATGTCAAATTGTGACGAAATTCATTTTCTTCGATTTGCTTCCCCTCTCACCTTCCCGAATTTACTCATCACTTATTTGAAATAGCATAATGCTTATAATCCCAAAACAAATCTCATTCCCGAACTTTCATCAATTTATTTATGGCATATTTTCACGTACGAAAACATGGGGTGTAACATCATTCCCCCCTTTGGAACATTCTTCCTCGAATGTTGACTGATGCACTTATCATTCTCATAACCCATAGCATTTGCGAATACTTTAAAACTTTTCTTGCCATTTAGGCAATTGTTCTTTGAATAAATTCAAAAGCCAAGGCATTCCCCCCTTTAGGCCTCTTTCTCACTCCACGACTTGTGGTCAGAATCTTTCCAATCTTAGAACTTTTTCTACCTTCTGTCATGCAGCCTGTACGACTTTTTCCGTGTATGTGCGCCTATGCGACTCTTCCCTCTAGCCTTCAGCCAATCTCTAGGCCTCACTTTGTGAACATATACAGAAATATGACAAGTTGTTCCTTTAGGCGTCATTAGCTTTACTACATCTTAGTAGGCCATACTATCCCATAACTCTTATTTCGATTTATTGTTACTGGGGTCTGCTACCAAACTCCAGGTTACTCTTGTTGCTCATCATATATGCATAAAGCTAAGTCTTTTAGCGCTTCTTCATTACTGCGCATCTTATGACTGATGGCCTAATCTCATCTCATACTTTGTAACTTTTATTCATCCATTGTTGATTCACCTCAATGTTGATCTATAATTTACCATTGATATTTTGAAACTTCTTATGTAATCACTAGGGCTCATGTTGCATCAAGGAACACTAGAAGTGATTTTCCAGATCCACCCAGGGGCGATACCGTAGTTTCATTACCATATTTCATAGCATCCAAATGTGATTCACAATATTTAATCATGTGCCATCCGTGAAATCCTTGTTTTCTTCAAATCATCACTCAATCGAAGGCCCAAGCGTCATCCTTTATCTATCACAATTACACCCTTATTCTACTACCAGTGCATCATTCCATCTCTTCTAAATGCTATTAGTCTTAGACTCCTTTGAGTTTTTTCAGGCTATACTGAACTTTCTATAACTTAGAGAAACCATTAGCTCTCTTGTTTTCATGGGCTTAATCCCGAGGACTTCTCTGTCTCGTCACCTTCTCACTCACCCTTTCTTATCCTTACTCATGTCTTCTTCCTTGTCGCTTTACCATACTTTAGCTTGCGACCTATACATGTCTGCTTATACTACTCACAACCTTTCTTCAATTTTCTTGCGCCATAGATTTCCTTATGTTATTTTGGAACATCAAGCGAGGCATCACATCGTCTCAAACTCTTCTTTACTCTTTTAACTAGACCTCTCGATACCTAAAAACCATAAGTTGGAAGGTATGCCAATGACGACGTCGCTATCATTCCTGGATACTAAATTCCCGCGCTTCTAGCCTTCTATCTAAAGTACAGATTATTCACAACCTTCTGCATTTGAGTATCTCGTACATTGTTCACCTTTATCTTACTTACCTTAAATTCTCGCCTCACATCTTTTATCTCTGTTATGACCTCCCTTCAACATAGGTATTATTCACATCCACAACTTGAAGCTCTATTATAACACTTGCACCTCTGTGTGAGCTTCATACTGACTTCTTATGAGGATGGTGCTCTTCTAATTTTCTTTATCGTAGAGTCGTTATAGAATATGGTTGTTGTACTATCTCTCTTGTATCTCTGATATTAAGGGTGATTCTGCTATGTTCTTAATCATGATGTAACTCTTTAGTTTCCTTTTCCTTCCGATCAACCTTTGTGTAGGCTTAACCTATATTTCGATTTGTGGCTCCTTGTATTAGTTATTACTTTAGTCTTTCATAGCCTCTATCGAATATTCATGATACCATCATCTAACAATTCAATCCCCTGTCTATGACCTGGTCTCAATTCTTTCTTTCCACTTATACCAGAGTCTTCTACAACTATATGATTGTCAACATATATGCTGCATGGATAATACTCCTAAATCTAACGTGCATTCATAACGTCACTCACTCTGGATCACTGATCGAATAATTCTTTTTGTTCCTTCTCAACTTTCTTTAAATGTAAGTTATTACTTTTCCTGGTCTTTCTGCCACCTTGTTGTGTGCTGGAGTATCATGCAACTCATATGATCTTGCCGTTAATTAGCCACGTTAGGCGTCACTTTTTTACAGAGTGCTTACAATGTTGTTCTGAGACTGTTGTTACAAGACCATCTCCTCATCGGTCAATATGCTTAGGTTGAAGCCTTCTTCCTTATTTCCTCAGTTAGTCTTTCATTGTAGTACTTAGGGAGTATCCTCTGATTCTTGTAAAGCTGTGAGCTTATTATATTGTATACTCCAGACCTTTTGATGTCCTGTCCTTTCCTATCATTATCCGTATTTACTTACCTCCACGTCCTTGTGCTCGTAGGGTTGCTTCTGAACTTGATATTTAACTGTCTTCCCAGTGGCACTCTCTTTTGTTTCTGTAACACTCATATGGTACCTTTAACTACCCTAACTCCTATCTGAATATTTCTCAAGTATTATAATGTCATAACTGCGAGGCTAAATTCAC
Source organism: Nicotiana otophora (assembly GCA_000715115.1). Classification (NCBI taxonomy): domain Eukaryota; kingdom Viridiplantae; phylum Streptophyta; class Magnoliopsida; order Solanales; family Solanaceae; genus Nicotiana; species Nicotiana otophora. The sequence goes on along the minus strand of AWOL01S0021470.1, from coordinate 44,230 downwards.
TATATCGGGTTTTACTATGTTCATCTTGCATGATCTACTGATCTGTTTGTAACCTCTCGTCTAGCCATAACTAGGCTCTTCTTGAATCAACTACTAACTACTCGCTGGCCCATTCTCATATCAATATTCCGCATAATCTATTTGCGTTATTTTCCTTGTCTTAACTTACGTCTCACAATGGCTCTTTAACTATCAATAACATCTCGGGCATGGACCCTTACGTCCTTTTCTTGAGTATCAATAATGTTCTGGAATCGTAGCATATCTATAGGCTTTGAATAAGTGCAATCTCATCCCCTTTTCATTTTTTTATCGCATTCTTCCATTACATTCCATAATTACTAGAACCACTTAATTCTGACTTAATACAATATCATTCCATATTCCCCCCTTTAGTGGAGTACTAAGAGTTGGAGCTACGACGACCTACCTATAGATGTTTTACCTCTTCATCTTTGGTATCCTTTCACATCATCGATGACCCTTACTCACCTTGCGGTAATCATTCTGTACCAAGAATAACAAAATTCCTTACTCGCGAGGGTAACACTTAGTATAACTGGCACATACAGTTCCTTAAGCTTAACTTTGCTCACATTGCTTGTTTTAGGAAAGAGTCTTCCTGAATGACCTTTAAAAGTTATTCTTCTGTCGTCCATTCTATTATCGCCGTAACGAAATATGAAATTCTCATGATGCCGACTATTATCCAATCACTCAGTCCCTAATTCATGTTTAGTTTATCTTGTTCAGCAGCCCATACTGATTTCTATTGTTTTGGGGTCTAACTTTTCCTTTTCACTTTTGTCACGACCCAAACCGATGGGCCGCGACTGGCACCCAGTACCTTACTCAACCGAGTAGCAACGTAAAGTATCTTTCTTATTACATCATCATAGGTAAGTGGGCTAGAAGGGGCATCATGAGATAAACAGAGCAAACATGAGGGAATATCCAACAGAGAACGACCCAACCTGATATAGAAACTCATATCTTTCACATACGGGCCTATAAGGCCAATGTGATCCATTATATACTCAAAACATAGGCCGACAAGGACATAAAAGTATCCGTATACATGAAATCTGTCTACAAGCCTCTAAGAGTACATACTTATCATAAATGTTGGGACAGGGCCCCACCATACGAAACAATACACGTCTAAATCATACTGACCAAACAAGCAACTCCAAAGCAAATGGAGCGCACCAACATCTTCCGCTGAGCTGATAGCCTACTTGAAGGACTCTCGATCTACCTATCGGGACCTGTAGGCATGAAATGCAGCATCCCCAGACAAAAGGGACGTCAGTATAAATAATGTACCGAGTATATAAGGAATGAAAACCAGTAAACAATAGACGAGAGAGAAACATGGAGTAAAAAACTCAACATGTATATGTGAATAGCTTTGTGAATCATTTAATATTATAATGTCATGCATATGCGTATAAATGTCATACCATGCGTGGCTATATGCGTTCATAACATCATCAAGCCTATGAGGGCATCCCATTATATCATCTCGACCACTGTGGGCAAATATCAACGTATACCAGCTGATCAGGTGGTGGTGCGTATATAACGCAATAACTTTTTTCCATATCCCATATACATATAATATACATACATATACATGTATATAACGCCATCTGGTCATGGTTCATTGTACCTGTATAAATGAATGCAATGCATGAGAAGTACATCAATAAAATCTTTCGTAATGTCATAAGACCATTATGTCTTTGATAAATATCATGAAATAAACTTTATCAACTTATGTATTTTCTGAGACCCATGAACAGATGATAGAATAATAAGATACATGGGAAATCAAAAATATAAGCATCTCTAGCATTTCTATGAATAGAGTCATTTATGAAAGTTATGCATTTGCTCGTTTCGTTTGTATCGTAAGGATCATGCCAAAAAAAAGAAGGGATAGCCTTAACATACCTGAGTCGATTCTCTTGACAATCTCTCTAACACACGTTAATTGCGACGAAACACGTGTCGGCAAGATCGGAGTATAGAATAATCTGTATAATATTCTTGAGAAAGATTACACCGTACTTTCTTATAATCACAAAATCCCATTGCTATAACATTACGTAGTATAACTTCTTGTACTGAAAATCCGTTACTTGGTAGATGTAAAACATCTCCATTTTTGTGAGTTAAAGAGATTCCATCGTTACTTTAGCAACATACATCCCTTAATGGGGTAAGAAGACCCCTTATCTTTGTGGGGTTGTGAGCCCCACCTTGCAAGGTGACTAAGCCACATAATATATATATATATATATATATATATATATATATAAATGTGCCACCTTTCAGTCATATATAAGAGTCATAATGTTAGGTCTTTGATCCTTGTCACTTCTGCCACGTTTGGGAAGGCATACCAAACTTATACAAAATCATTAATTATCCAAGATCCAATATTAGCTAATCCCCCACCAAAATCATTAATTAACCAATTACCCACATAATTAAGAATTATCTTAAATTACTTAAAATACTACTCACGTTTAACATACCTTATACACCATACTAGCATGGTCATGTGGTATCTTGTATGGTACTAGTCCATAAATACGGGGTATTATAGCTTGGACCGTATTTAATCCCAAAATGTCAAACCTCAGCGAAATTCATTTTCTTCGATTTTCTTACCCTCTCACCTTCATGAATTTACTCATTACTTGTTTGAAATAGCATAATGCTTATAATCTCAAAATAATTCCATTCCCGAACTTATGTCGATTAACTTACGACGAAACTTTAACGTTCGGAAATCGGGGATGTAATATCTCATTTTCGAGCTTTCATCAATTTACTTATGGCATACTTTTAAGTACGAAAATATGGGGTGTAACATCATTCCCCCCATTGGAACATTCGTCCTCGAATGTTGGCTGATGCACTTATCATTCTCATATCCCATAGCTCTTGCGAATACTTTAATACTTTTCTTTCCATTTAGGTAACTGTTCTTTGAATAAATCCAATGGCCAGGCCATTCCCCCCTTTAGGCCTCTTTCTCACACCACGGGTTATGGTCGGAATTCTTCCAACCTCGTAACTCTTGCTACCTTCTGTCATGTAGCCTGTACGACTCTTTCTAGTTATGTGCGCCTATGCGATTCTCTCTCCTTTTTCCTGTAGTTTCTAGCCAATCTCTGGGCCTCACTTTGTAAGCATATACAGAGCTTGATACGATGTCTCTCGGGGCATCTATATGCATACTAAAGTTCTTTGCTCGATACTTTGTTGAACTTACGAATATTGCTATATCTTATTTCATAGACCCGGTTATACATTCGTATGACTTTACTGCATCTAGGCAGATCATACTATACCATAACTCTTACTTAAATTTATCGTTACTGAGATTTGCTACCGAACTCTGGGTAACTTTCATTGCTTATCCCATATGTATAAATCTAAGCCCTTTAATGCTTCCTCATTACTGTTTATCTTAAGAATGACGGCCTAATCTCATCTCACACTTTGTAACGTTTGTCCATCCATTGTTGATTCACCTCAATATTGATCTACAATATACCACTGATAACTTGAAACTTCTTACGTAATACTTTGCCACTAAGGCTTACGTTGCATCAAGGAATATTTGAAGTTATTTTCCTGATCCACTTAGCGGCGATATTGCACTTCAATCACCGCATTTTATAGCATCCTAATATGATTCACTTACATGGGTATTTTAATCCCGTACAATTCATGAAATCCTCCTCAAATCATTACTCAATCGAAGGCCCAATCATCTTCCTTTATCTATCACAATGACACCCTCATTGTACTATCACGGCGACATTCTATCTCTTCTAAATGCCATTAGTCTTAGACTTCTTTGAGTTCATTCAGGCTATAATGAGTTTTCTATAACTTAGAGAAAACATCAGCTCTCTTATTTTCATGAGCTTAATCTTGAGGACTTATCCATTCTCGTCATCTTCTCACTCGCCCTTTCTTATCCTTACTCTTGTCTTCCTAAAACCTTGTCTCTTTACCATACTTTAGCTTGCGATCTACACATATCAATTTATACTACTCGCAACATTCCTTCAACTTGCGAGCATCATAGCTTTCTTTATGTCATCCTGGAACATCAAGCGAGACATCACATCGTCTCTTAACTCTTCTTTACTCTCTTAATTAGACCTCGCGATACTTACAAACCATAGGTTGGAAGATATGTCACTGACGACGACGCTACTATTCCTGGATACTGAATCCCAGTGCTTCTAACCTTCTATCTGTAGTATGGATTATTCGCAACCTTTTGCATTTGAGTATCTCGTACGTTGTTCACCTTTACCTTACTTACCTTAAAATCTCGCATCACGTCTTCTATCTCTTTCATGACCTCGCTTTAACACAAGTATAATTCACATCCAAAACTTAAAGCTCTATTATAATACTTGCACCTCTACTGCATACACAATACGGTTGGAGCTTCATACTGACTTCTCATGAGGCTAGTATTCTTCTAACTGGCTTTATCGTAGGTATAATCTAGAATATGGCTACTGTACCATCTCTCTTGTACCTCTGATATTAAGGGTGATTCTGCAATGTTCTCAATCACGATTTCTATAATTTTCTGGGTCCAGCCTTATAAGACGTCAGTATGAAGCTCCCACCAGATTGTGTATGCACCAAATTTGCAAGTGTTATAATAAGAGCTTCAAGTTGTAGATGTAAATTGTTCCTATGTGGAAGGGAGTTCATGAAAGAGATAGAAGATATTATGCGAGATTTTAAAGCAAAAGTAAACAACGTACGAGATACTCAAATGCAAAATATGGTGAATAATCCATACTGCATATAGAAGGCTTGAATTGCTGGGATTCAATATCCAGGAATGGTAGCGGCGTCGTCAGTTGCATATCTTCCAGCCTATGTTTCCTAGGTACCGAGAGGCCTAGTTAAGAGAGCAAAGAAGAGTTAGAAACAATGGCATGTCTCGCTTGATGTTCCAGAATAACACAAGGAAATCTATGGTGCAAGCAAGTTGAAGGAAGGTTACGAATAATATAAATAGATATGTGTAGGTCGCAAGCTAAAGTATGGTAAAGCGACAAGGTTTTAGGAAGACAGGAGTAAGGACAAGAAAGGGTAAGTGAGAAGGTGATGAAAATGGACAAGTCCTCGGGATTAAGCCAGTGAAAACATGAGAGATTATTGTTTCTCTAAGTTATAGAAAGCTCAGTATAGCCTGAATGAACTCAAAGGATTCTAAGACTGGTAGCATTTAGAAAAGATGGAATGTTTCCCTCGTAGTAGATTGAGGGTGTGATTGCGATAGGTAAAGGATGACGTTTGGGCCTTCGATTGAGTAATGACTTGAAGAGGATTTCATGAATTGTACGGGATTAAAATACCTATGTAAGGTGAATCGCATTGGGATACTATAAAGTACGGTTATGGAAGTATAGTATCACCCCTAGGTGGATCAACCTAATTACTCTAGATGTCCCAGATTAGACGTGAGCCCCAGCGGCAGTGTTACATAAGAGGTCAATTTATCAGTGGTAGATGATGGATATTCCATAGTGCCCATAAAAGGCTAAAGTAATAACCAATATAGTGAGCCGCATATTTGGAGATAGCTTAAGCCTACGTGAAAGATGATCAGAAGGAAGAGGAAACTAAAAAGTTACATGAACAAAATAAATCAGGAGTCTGATTATTGAACTCGAAAAATTATAGGAATAATGATTGGGAACATAGTAGAATCACTCTCAATATCAGAGGTACAAGAGAGATAGTACAACAGCCATATTCTATAATGGCTCTACAATAAAGCCAGTTAGAAGAGTAGTTATGTCCTAGCGAGTCTAAAAGCCGTGTCTAGTAGAGTCTTGTTTATGGGTGTGTTGTGCATCGCACTTATAAGCAGGAGGCTACAAGGCATTTAGGACTGTCACTCTTTCTTCTTATTGTGGATCGTGCGGTAGAGCTAGGTTGTAAGAACTCAATTTCCTAAACTTTATCTTATTCATAATAAGACAATGCCTACATCCAGAAAGATGGCTGGTAAGAGATATAGCTGTGGAAGAGCTGAGTCGAAGGAACTCAATTTTTCATGATGCGTATGATGAGTAAATGTGAAGTTTTCAGCAGAACATGTGTGAAAGCTTCTTGATAAGGAGCCTTACGGTAAAAATATCTACGCATATGGTGAAAAGCAATGAGAGATTCAGGAGGTAGATATAAGTTTCAACAAGTAAAAGAAGCAAGTTGAAAAAGGGTACAAGGTACCCAGCTAATGAAGATTATCAGTATTTACAATTCACGCTGAGGAATATAAGCCTTTTGAGTTACCTTCCAAGGTAGAATACAATATGTAGCACCAACTTATACATAAGACATATGGGCCTATAAGACTAAAATAACCACTCGTACACTGAACATAGGCCGACAAGGCCATACAATCTTTTACGTACAAGACATCTGTCTAAAAGCCTCTAAGAATACATAATTGTCATAAAGGTAGAGTTAGAGCCCTGCCATACAAAACAATACACATCTAAATCATACTGACCAAACAAGAAACTCCGGAGCAAATGGAGTGCACCAACATCTTCTGCTGAGCTGATCGCCTACTTGGAAGACTCTCGACCTATCTATCGAGACCTATGGTCATGAAACGCAGCGTCCCCAGGCAAAAGGGACGTCAGTACAAAATAATGTACCGAGTATGTAAGGCAATATACTAAAAGCTGCAACTGAAATGATAATATAATAACTGAAATTAACTGGGAGTCAAAGATATTCTGAAGATATATTTACCTGCTGATACTGACTCAACTCTCTCCATATAGTAAGTAAAATAGCTGTCTGGCCTTATAAGGCTCGGTATATATATAACTGCTCTTCCGTAGTAGGCTCGCTCACAGGCGCTCGACCATACTAGAATCTGTATCTCGGCCAACTGGGCTCGCTCATATGCGCTCGACCACAGTAGGCTTGGTATATAACTTACCATCTGATCAGAGGTTGCCCAACAGGGGCCTGCCCATCGATTGTAGCTCGATGGTAGTGAAAATACTGTAATACTGTATATATAGATTCTCTGCTCTCTTGACTGGAATAAGACAATACTCAATTGAATAAGAAGTCCCAATAAGGGAGAATACAGTAATTTATGAGACTAGAAAATACACATAAACTCGGGAGTATGAACTTCTCTTTATTCCTCGTTATCAAACACGTGTAATTACGAGATCATGCAAAAATGAAGGAAGGGCTTAGACTTAACATACCTGAACCAATTATCTTAGAATTTGCAATTCACGCTTTAAAGAATCAACAACCAACATTATCTAATTTGGGTATAGAATTGTTTTTGCTTTTTGAAGAACTCATGACCAGCCACTTTCTATAAGAGATTCCATTGATTTGTAATGCACACATGAATTCATTTGAAGAAATTCACGTTAAGCCTTTAGAAACATATATTAAAGTCATTAGAAACTAATAATAAGATAGCATCTCACGTTTAGAAACCCATAGTAAGATTGCATCTTATGTTACTAATTGTTAAAAAGTCTTTAGTGGGTGTGGCCCACTTAGTTGATGAGTAACCCACTTAATCCTCTAAATTTGCCACCTATATAACACTTAATAGTCACTTTAAGAATGATAGGGTATGATGCCACGTTTTTGTGGGGTTAAGTCATCCAATTATAAGGGAATACAGTACAATCTTTCTCAAGAAAATCGGTTCATGTATGTTAAGGCTATCCCTTCTCTCTTTTTGGCATGATCCAAATAATACAAATGAAACGAGCAAAATACGCAACTTCCATAAATGACTCCATTCATTGAAATACTAGGGTTGTATATATTCTTTATTCCCCTTGTGAATTATTATTATATCTTTTGTTCATGGGTCTCAGAAAAATACGTATTTGATAAAGTTTATCCGACAGGCAGATTATTTTTATGACATTTCGTGAAATCTTATTAACATATTTCTTATGCATCTCATGCATTTATACATGTACATTGACCCATGACCAGACGGCGTTATATACGTGTATATATATATATACACGTATGGAACGACGATCTCATGTAGTGAGACTATTTTTACATGACCATTTCCTCTTTTGGTCACTGTGCTTAGGTTGAAACCTTCTTCCTTGTTTCCTCAGCTAGTCTTTGATTGTAGTACTTAGGAAAGACCTTCTGACTCTTGTAAAGCTGCGAGCTTATTACATCGTATACTTGACAAAATGTTTTATATTCTTCCTTGCCTATAATTATCCGTAGTTACTTATTTCCACGCTTTTGAGCTTGTAGGGTTGCTCCTGAACTGAAAGTTTGACTGTCTTTCCAGTGAGACTATCTTTTATTTCCATAATATTTATACGGTACCTTTAGCTACCCTAACTCTTGTATGAATATTTCTCAAGGGTCACGATATCTTTATCTGCTAGACTGAATTCCCCGTGTTAGGGTTCACTATGTTTATCTTGCACGATCAATTGATTTGCATGTATCCTCTTGTCTAGCCATAACTAGGATCTTCCTGAATCAAATGCTAACTATTTGTTGGCCCATTCTCATATCAATATTCCGCGTAATCTTTCTCGGGTTATTTCCTTTATTTTAACTTACGTCTCGCATTGACTTCTTATCTAGCAATAACATCTCAGGCAGGAACCCTTACTTCATCTCCTTGACGTCATGCTTGCATAATATTCTGGAATCATAACATATCGGTAGGATTTGAATTAGTGAAATCTCATCCCTTTTTGGGATGATAAGCATTATGCTATTTCGAACAAGTGATGAGTAAATCCATGAAGGTAAGAGGGTAAGCAAATCGAACAAAATAAATTTCATCATAATTTGATATTTTGGGACAAAATACGGCCCGAGCCGAAACACCCGGTATTTATGGACTAGTACCATACAAGGTACCACATGGCCATGATAATAAGGTGTGTTAAAAGTGAGTAGTATTTGAAGTAATATGAGATAATTCTTAATTATGTGGGTAATTGGTTAATTATTGGATTAGTGGAGAATTACCAAGTTAATTAAGGAATTGATAATTAATTAAGATGTTGTGGATAAGCCTAAAAGGCTCCCCAACGTGGCAGCAAGATTTGGGCCAAATAAAGTGACACTTAAGTATAGGTAAGGTGGCACATTTTGGAGGAACGTTTTTGTGGCTTAGTCATCACAAGTGGGACCCACACCCACTAATTTAGAAGCCTTTCTAAATCACTTAAAGAGGTGTTGAATCTATACAATATGAGGAAGGGAGTCTTCAGCAAGTTCATACAAGAACATGTATATACATGGAAGTTCTTCAATAAAAATTCATACGAAACTATTTAGCATAATAGCAATGGGAATTTGCAATTCTAAGGGAGTACGGTGCAATCTTTCTCAAAAATATCATATGGATTCTCCCTACTTCGATCCACCGTTACATTTTTGTCGCAATTGACGTATGTTAGAGGGATTGTCAAGAGAATCCGCTCTGGTATGTTAAGGCTATCCCTTCTTTCCATTTGGCATGGTCAATGACACAAACAAAATGAGCAAATGCACGACTTCCAAAAATGACTCTACTCATAGAAATGCTAGAGATACTTATATTCTTGATTCCCCATATGTCTTATTATTCCATCGTCTGTTCATGGGTCTCAGAAAATACGTGAGTTGATAAAGTTTAATTCATTATATTAATCAAAGGCATAATGGTCTTATGAGGTTCCGAAAGATTTTATTGACGTACTTCTCATGCATTGCATTCATTTATACATGCACTTCATCCCCATGACCAGATGGTGTTATATACATGTATATATATGTATAAATATATATATGGGATATTGGAAAAGGTTACGGCGTTATATACGCACCACAATCTGATTAGCAGGTATACGTTGATGATTTGCCCACAGTGGCCGAAATGATAGGATGGGATGCCCTCAGAGGCCTGATGATGTTATGAACGCATATACCGATGTATGGTATGACATTTATATACATATGTATGGCATTGTAAGTATCAATGATTCACAGAGCTATTCAGATATACATGTTGAGTCTTTTACTCCATGTTTCTCTCATGTCTATTGTTTACTGATTTTCATCCCTTACATACTCGATACATTATTTGTAGTGACATCCCTTTTGCCTGGGGACATTGTGTTTCTTGCCCGCATGTCCTGATAGACAGGTCAAGAGTCCTCCAAGTAGGCTATCATCTGAGTGGGAGGTGTTGGTGCGCTCCATATACTACGGAGTTGCTTGTTTGGTCAATATGATTTAGACGTGCATTGTTTGGTATGACGGGGCTCTGTCCCGACCTTTATGACAATTATGTATTCTTAGAGGCTTGTATACATATGTCATGTACGTGAAAGTTTGTATGGCCTTGTCGGCCTATGTTCAGTGTACGATTGATCATTTTAGGCTTATAGGCCCGTATGTCTTATGTATAAGTTGGTATTACATGTTTTATTCTAATTATCCTATGACAGCCTTTCCATCTCATTTACCTATGATAGTATGATACAAAAAGATACGTTATGTTGGTACTCGGTTTAGTAAAGTACCGGATGCCTGTCGCGGCCCATCGGTTTGGGTCGTCACAAAAGTGGTATCATGACCCAAACCGATAGGCCGCGACGGGCACCCGGTGCATTACTCAACTGAGTACCTGTATCACATCTCCATTTCTTAAAAATGTGAGATTTCAAGGCTCTTCAGGAATTCAAAGTATGATATTCCATAGCATCTTCAACACTTAAAAACCCCGAGATTTCAGACCACCTTAATTAACGTGAGATTTTGCAATATTAAGGGAATACGGTGTAATCTTTCTCAAGAGAATCGACTCAGGTATGTTAAGGCTATCCCTTATTTCTTTTTGGCATGATCTATACGATACGAACGAAACGAGCAAATGCACAACTTTCATAAATAACTCTATTCATAGAAATACTAGGGGCATTTCATGCATTTATACATGCACATTAACCCATGACCAAATGGCGTTATATACACGTATATATATGTATATATATGTATATGGGATATATGAAAAAGATTACGGCGTTATATACGCACCACCACCTGATCAGCTGGTATACGTTGATGATTTGCCCATTGTGGCCGAGATGATATGATGGAATGCCCTCAGAGGCTTGATGATGTTATGAACGCATATACCTATGCATGGTATGATATTTATATGCATATGCATGGCATTGTAAGTATCAATGATTCACAGAGTTATTCAGATTTACATGTTGAGTCTTTTACTCCATGTTTCTATCATGTCTATTATTTAATGATTTTTATTCGTTACATACTCGGTACATTATTTGTACTGACATCTCTTTACGTGGGGACGCTGCGTTTCTAGCCCGCAGGTCCTGATAGACAGGTCGAGAGTCCTCCAAGTAGGCTATCGGCTCAGCGGAAGGTGTTGGCGCGCTCCATTTGCTCCGGAGTTGCTTGTTTGGTTAGTATGCTTTAGACGTGTATTGTTTGGTATGGTTGGGCTCTGTCCCCAACCTTATGACAATTATGTTTTCTTAAAGGCTTGTAGACATATGTCACGTACGTAAAAGATTTTATGGCCTTATCGGCCTATATTCAGTGTACGAGCGATCATTTTGGCCTTATAGGCCCGTATGTCAAATGTATAAGTTTTTATATCAGACTGGGTCGTCTTATATTGAGAATTTCCTTATGTTTATTCTGGTTAGCCCATGACGGCCCGTTTGGCCCATTTGCCAATGATAGTATGATAAGAAGGATATGTAATGTCGGTACTCGGTTGGGTAAGGCACCGGGTGCCCGTCACGGCCCATCGGGATTTTGCAATTCTAAGGGAGTACAGTGCAATCTTTCTCAAAAATATCATACAGACTCTCCCCTACTTCGATCCACCGTTATGTTTTTGACGCAATTGACATATGTTAGAGGGATTGTCAAGAGAATCCGCTCAGGTATGTTAAGGCTATCCCTTCTTTCCTTTTGGCATGATCTATGACACAATTGAAACGAGCAAATGAACGACTTCCATAAATGCCTCTCTTCATAGAAATGCTAGAGATGCTTATATTATTGATTCCCCATGTGTCTTATTATTCCATCGTCTGTTCATGGGTCTCAGAAAATACGTGAGTTGATAAAGTTTATTTTATGATATTAATTAAAGGCATAATGGTCTTATGACGTTCCGAAAGATTTTATTGACGTACTTCTCATGCATTGCATTCATTTATACATGCACATTGACCAATGACCATATGGCATTATATATGCATATATATATATATATATATATATATATGTATAAATATGTATATGGGATATGGGAAAAGGTTACAGCGTTATATATGCACCACTACCTGATCAGCTGGTATATATTGATGATTTGCCCACAGTGGCCGAAATGATATGATGGGATGCCCTCAGAGGCTTAATGATGTTATGAACGCATATACCCATGCATGGTATGCCATTTATATGCAAAGGCATGACATTATAATATTAAATGAGTACATAAGGCCTATAAGACCAAATTTAAACTAAACATATGACGACAAGGCCATACAATCTTTCACGTACACGACATATGTCTACAAGCCTCTAAGAGTACATAAATATCATAAAGGTCGGGACAGGGCCCCACCATACTAATGAATATATGTACTAATTATACTGACCACATAAGCAACTCCGGAGCAAATTGAGCTGAGCTGATAGGCTACATAGAGGACTCTCAACTTGTCTATCAGCACCTACGGGCATGAAACGCAGTGTCACAGGCAAAAGGGACATCAGTACTAATAATAACCAAGTATGTAAGGAATGCAAATCAGTAAACAAAAGACATGGGAGAAACATGGAGTAAAAGACTCAATATGTAAGTCTGAATAGCTCTGTAAGTCTGAATAGCTCTGTGAATCATCAAGCCTCTGAGGGCATCCCATCTTATCATCTCGGCCACTGTGGGCAAATCATCAACGTATACCAGCTAATCAGGTGGTGGTGCGTATATAACGCCGTAACCTTTTTCCATATCCCACATACATATAATATATGCGTATGTAACGCCATCTAGTCATGGGTCAATATACATGTATAAATGAATGAAATGCATATGAAATACGTCAATAAGATTTCTCGGAATGTCATAAGATCAATATGCCTTTCGGATAACTTTATCAGCTACGTATTTTTCTGAGATCCATGAGCAGAAGTTATAATAATAATTTACATGGGGAATCAAGAACATAGGCACCCATAGTACTTCTATGAATAGAGTCATTTATGAAAGTTGTACGTTTGCTCGTTTCGTTTGTATCGTATGAATCATGCCAAAGAGAAAGAAGGGATAGACTTAACATACCTGAACCGATTATCTTAAGAAAGATTGCACCGTATTCCCTTATAATTGCAAAACATACCTGATACCACTTTTGTCACAACCCAAACTGAAGGGTTACGACGCGCACCAGTTGCCTCACTCAACCGAGTACCAATGTAACATATCTTTCTTATCATACTATCATTAGTAACTGGGCCAACATGGCCACAACTCGTAATGTATAACTATAAGTGGGAAAGCACTGTATCAATGAACCATCTTTCTTAAAACATGAATACGTATGGGCCGTCAATGTAACACCCCAAAAAATTTCGAAGTGCTTAAGTGTAAAGCCCGGTAAAGTTTGCAAAGAAAATAATGTTTCATGGTAGCACCTCGGACTTTTTGGGTTGGACAATGCACTGGAAAGTAAAGAAAATATTTGGCGGAAAAGTGTATTTCTGTGGTCCATTATGCGACATCAGAACCACTCTGCGAACCGCATAATGGCCGCAGAGTAAGGCAGTTAATTGGGTCAGTTGGAAGCAAGTATGTGGAAGACTATGCGACCAGATAACTATTATACGGTGCATTATGCGACCGCATAACAGTGATAAGGACCGCATAGTGAACGCTTACACATCCAATTCTTTAGGCTATTTTGTAACCAATTATGCGACCGATATGCGGTCCGCATATCGATTATGCGATCGCATACCTTGTTCCGGAGCTCCATTTTTGGGTTTTGAAACCCGACCCTATTTTATTAAATACACTCTTTGGGCCATTTTTGAGACATAATATGATATTTCAGAGTGAGAGAGAGTGCCCTAGAGTGAGAAGGTGTTCTTCAATAATTTTTCTTCAATCCTTGCTCAAGTTTTGGAAGATTAAGAACGAAAGCTCACTAAGTCTTCATCCTAGAGGTAAAATTCTACACCCTAAACCCCAATTTTGAAATTTTCTGAAGATCGGTAACTAGAAAGATAATATATGGGCATGAGAGTTATTTATTTTACATGCATGTGTTATCAAAGGGTGTAGGAAGATTGGTGAGCTAAAAATGGTAAAGATTGGGTTGTGGGATTATGGAATTCTCCATAAAAGGACCTTGGAACGTCAATGCATACTTAGTGTTTGATAAAATACTCAAATGAGTTCGATCCATGATCACTGTCCTAATTTTGATTCAATTTGTTATATTTCTACAATAGATTAAAGTTGCTAAGAATTCTGGAACATTTAGAGTGTAAGGAAGCTCAAGTGAGGTATGTTGGCTAAACTCTTCTCTTAGAATTGAATCCCATGATATTCATGTAAATTATGTAGGTCCAAAGTGATTCATTATGAAATTGGCTATTCTGCGTAAGATTAGGTTGTAAGATATATGTTCAACAAGCATACCAAATGCTTTATTCATGTTATGTTACCAATTGAGGATGTGTTAAAATATGGGCTGTGCATTATTAATGTTTCGACTTTAAGTCAAGTTCAAATAAAGGCTATTATGCCAAATTTTGTGAAATATCTCTATGTGCATTAGACTCTAAATTGCTCACATGTGTACTACACACTTTGATTTTAATTGTGTTTGTTGTTGATGATGAGGATGATATTTGAAATTGATAATGCGAGTATGAAATACTGAATATGGCCAACTTGCCAAGAATGATCCTATAATTATGGCAACTAGTGCCAATGAAATGAAAATATGTGAAAGTATTATGGGATGCGACTATTGATATAAAAAGGTTGATGTCTCAAATAAGACAGCCTAGCCGATCGGGTCATGATCGGACACCATGCCGCACACATGGTGGTAATTATGCTGGAAATTGTAATTGAAATTGTGATTATGGCCGATGTCCCTAATGGATAGCCTAGCCGATCGGGTCATGATCGGACTCCGTGTTAAATACAGTGGTATTGATATTAAGAGAATTTGTGGTTGATGTCTCTACTGAGATAGCCTAGCCGATTAGGTCGTGATCAGACTCCGTGCTAAGAGTGTAGTGGTACTGGTTTTCTGAATAATGGTATTGTGAATAGTGGTATTGGTATGGTGAATAATGGTACTGGTATTGTGGATAATGGTATATTGATCTTAGAAATCTCCCAATGTGGAAATTAATTTGAACACTGACTTGATCCTAAATCGAGGTTTGATGTTAATTAATGTTTTCATTGGTAATATGATAATCTTATTTGTATTATTTGTCATTCTTTTGAAAGGGTGTTTAGTTATACATACTAGTGCTATTCGACAGTACTAACGTCCATTTTGCCGGGGGTGCTGCATCTTTTAATGGATGCGGGCGGTTCCACAACAGGAGATATTGGTCATTGATAGCAGTGCACCTTCTTGCTAGTTGACTTGGTGATCCCCATTGCATTCTGCGGTCATGAATCTTTTATACTTTGTGTATTCTGTTTGAGGTATAGTCGGGACCTTGTTGCCATCATTATCATTGTACTCTTCTTTATCTATAGAGGCTCCGTAGACATAGTGTGGGTGGTGTATTGGTGCTAGGAAAGACAAACTATACTATGTTATGGTTGTATTACTTGTCCATTTAAGACTTTAAAAATGGTGAAACTTATGGTAAAAAATTGGTAATTACAGACATGCCCACTTTATTAGTTAATTAAGGAAAACATATATTCTCTTTATTCATGAATGAGTTTGGCTAGAAGGAATCTAATAGGCTTGCTAGGTCGGGTTCACTCGGTTGAGCCCCGGTCGCGCTCCTCGGTTTTTGGGGTGAGACAAACTTGGTATCAGAGCCTTAGGTTTTAAAGTGTCTTAGGTTGTCTAGGAGCTGTGTCTAGTGGAGTCCTTATTATTCATGTGTTATCGACCACATCTATAATTACTATGCTACATGGGCATTTAGGAATAATACCCTTCTTTCATGTTCTTGATCGTGCAATAAAGCTTGTTGTAAGATTGTTCCTCCTTTAACTCTTTAGTTGCTCTAATTTTCAGTACATGGCGCCTAAGAAGAAGGAAAGAACTAGCCAAAGAGCCAATGTCACCCCAGGAGTGACAGTCGATCGTATAATTGATGATGCGGGTGAGCACCCGAGGAGTGAGAATATTTCTCCAGATACTACACTGCCTGACTCTACTACAACTGATCAGACCACACCTGTCCCTATACCTACTGAAGGTGAAACAGTTCCTCCAAATGATATACCAGTTCCACCTCCTATTCCAGCTTTTGATTCTGGTGTTTCTGATGTTGATCATAGGGGAGCCATACATATGTTGGCTCAAATAGTGGCTTCCCAGTCCCAGAGATCAAATGTTTCACCCATTTCTTCCAGTAAGCCTGGGGATTCTACTGGTTCCACGGTGAACAGGTTTCTCCAGTTGTATCCTCCAATGTTCATGCGTACTAACCGAGAGGAAGATCCCCAGGATTTCATCGATGAGATGCACAAGACTCTTAGAGTTAGGCGTGCTACAGAAACATAGGCAATGGAATTGGCCTCCTACAGTCTAAAAGATGTGGAATATTTTTGGTTTGAACTGTGGGAGGAGTCCCGTGAAGAAGGGAGCTCTCCGGTGAGGTGGAGTGAGTTTGCCGATGCCTTCATTGATCATTTCTTGCCTGTCGAGACTAAGGCAGCCTGTACTGCTGAGTTTGATAACTTGAGGCTACATAGCCTGAGTGTGTGGGATTACCATATGAGATTTGCGTACCTGTCTGAATATGCAATTTACATGCTGCCCACTATGGAGGCTTGAGTTCGCCGATTTGTACAGGGCCTTAGTCCCTTGGCAATTAATATGGCCGCTACAGCAGCCTTGAATTCTTATATGAACTATGGAAAGATAGTGGCATTCGCTCAAGCCACAGAGACACGAAAATTAAGGAACAAAATGGAGCGAGAGGGTAGTAGTAAGGCCCAGTCTACGGGCAACTTTGGTGGTTCTTCAGGTGGTGGCAAGTCAACATTCAGAGGAGGGTCTTCAGGGCCATCACAGTCCGTTGCTTAGTCTTCGGCTAGTGCATCGCCGTCAGGGCCTAGTCAGCAGCAGCAGTGGAGCCGTTTCATTCCTAGTCAGGGCTACAGGGGATCCAATCAGCAGGGTCGTCATGGTGGTAGATTCCAGCAGTAGAGGAAGCCCCCATGCCCTAGGTGTGGAAAGATGCACCTAGGAATATGCTACATGGACTTACCCATATGCTACGGATGTGGATTGAGGGGTCACATTCAGAGGGATTGTCGTTCGTCCCACCAAGGTGAGGGCAGGGGCGTGGAACAACCAGCCAGTTCTGCAGCTACTACATCCGCAGCAGCTCCTCCAGCCCGAGGCACTCCAACACCCGTAGGGCGTGGTGCAGCTAGGGGTGGAGCACAGAGTTCGGGAGGATCCGGCCGTTTTTATGGTATGAGGGGTCGCCAGAATTTAGTGTCTTCTCCAGATGTTGTCACAGGTATATTGACTGTCCAATCTCATGAAGTATATGCTCTTATTGATCCCGGTTCCACTTGGTCATATGTAACACTTTATGTTGCTATGGAATTTGGGATATAACCAGAACAGCTTTATGAGTCGTTCTCTATATCAACTCCGGTTGGTGAGTCTATTTTAGCCACACGGGTTTAAAGGGATAGTGTTGTTACGTTGCGTGGTCGAGACATCGTGGCCGATCTTATTGAATTGAGAATGGTCGATTTTGATGTGATAATGGGGATGGATTGGATTTATTATTGTTTTGCCAAGTTTGATTGCCAAACCAAAACTCTTAGGTTCAAATTTCCAAATGAGCCAGTTATTGAGTAGAAGGGTGATGATGTAGTGGTGCAGGGTAGGTTTATTTCTTACACAAAAATGATCAACAAGGGATGTATTTAGCATTTGGTCCGGGTTACGGACACCGATGCTGAGGCACCTACACTTGAGTCTGTGCCTGTTGTGAATGCATTTCCAGGAGTCCTTCCGGATGAACTCCATAGATCCCACCAGCCAGGGAGATTGATTTTGGGATTGATGTGATGCCAGACGCGCATCCTATCTCTATTCCACCCTACAGAATGGCTCCGATAGAATTGAAGGAGCTAAAGGAACAATAGAGAGATTTGTTAGAAAATGGTTTTATCCGGCCAAGTGTGTCACCTTGTGGTGCACCGGTCCTTATGTAAGAAAGGAAGTTGGGTCACTGAGACTGTGTATTGACTATCGGTAGCTTAATAAGGTAACAATAAAAAATATGTACCCACTTCCAAGGATATATGACTTGTTTGATCAATTGCAAAGTGCCAGGTACTTCTCCAAAATTGATTTAGGATCTGGGTATAACCAATTGAAGATCAGGGAGCGGGATATTTCGAAAACCACTTTTAGAACCCGGTATGGGCATTTTGAGTTTCTAGTAATGTCTTTTGGGCTAACAAATGCTCTATCAGCCTTCATGGATCTTATGAATCGCGTTTTTAAGCCATTCCTCGACTCCTTTATGATAGTGTTCATTGCAGATATTCTTGTATATTCACGAAGTCAGGAGGACCATGCTGACCATTTCAGGGTAGTTCTGCAAACCCTACATCAGCACCAGTTATATGCAAAGTTTGTAAAGTGTGAATTTTGGCTTGCATCAGTTATATTCTTGGGTCATGTAGTTTCTAGTGAAGGAATTAAGGTTGATCCTCAACAAATTTCAGCTGTGAAGAATTAGCTGATGCCTATAACTCCAACAGAGATTCGCAGTTTCTTAGGCGTAGCTGGACATTACAGAAAGTTTGTGGAGGGGTTTTCTACTCTTGCCTCTCCATTGACTAAATTGACGTTGAAGGCAATTAAGTTCCAATGGTCAGATGCTTGTGAAAAGAGTTCCCAGGAATTGAAAGCAAGATTGACTATGACACCAGTGTTGACTCTACCAGCGGGCATAGATGGATATGTGGTATATTGTGATGCTTCAAGAACCAGGCTTGGATGTGTATTAATGCAACATGGGAAGGTGATAGCTTATGCTTCTAGGCAACTAAAGAATCATGAAAAGAACTATCCAACATATGATTTGAAACTTCCGGCGGTGGTATTTGCATTGATGTTTTGTCATTATTTATATGGGGTCCATGTGGATATATTCACGGACCATAAGAGCCTTCAATATATTTTCATAAAGAAGGAATTGAATCTGAGGCAGAGAAGATGGCTTGAACTATGCAAGGATTATGACATTGATATTTTATACCATCCGGAGAAGGCTAATGTTGTGGCGGATGCTCTTAGCCGAAAATATATGGGTAGCTTAGCACACTTGGAGGCATATCAAAGGCCATTGGCCAAAGAAGTTCACCGATTGGCTAGTTTGGTAGTTCGTCTTGCGGACTCTAGTGAAGGAGGGGTAATTGTGCAAAATATGATTGAATCATCGCTTGTTGTGAAAGTTAAAGAGAAGCAATATAAAGATCCATTGTTGGTGCAATTGAAAGGGGGGATTCATAAACATAAAACCATGGCCTTTTATCTTAGCATGAATAATGGTACACTAATGTACCAAGGGCGACTCTGTGTTCCAAATGTGGATTGTCTCCGGGAATGAATTATGACTGAAGCTCACACTTCTAGGTATTCCGTGCATCCAGGTTCTACAAAAATGTATCATGATCTTAAGGAAGTCTATTGGTGGAAAGATATGAAGAGGAATGTGGCGGACTTTGTGGCAACATGTCCGAATTTTCAGTAAGTGAAGGCCGAACGCGAAAGGCCTTGTGGGTTGGCACTAAACATAGAAATTCCAATGGGGAAGTGGGAAATAATTAATGTGGACTTTGTGGTAGGATTATCGCGCACTTCGCGCAAGTTTGACTCAATTTGGGTGATTGTGGATCGGCTCACGAAGTCATCACACTTTTTGCCGGGTAAGTCTACCGACACAGCGGAGCAGTATGCTCAGCTGTATATCAAAGAAAACGTCAGGTTCCATGGCACCCCAATTTCCATCATTTCTGATCGAGGGGCACAATTCACTGCTAAGTTTTGGAAGACATTTCAGAAAGTTTTGGGTAATCAAGTGAATCTTAGTACAGCCTTTCGCCCGCAGACTGACGGGCAGGCAGAGCGGACTATTCAGACGCTTGAGGATATGTTACATGCTTGCGTTCTAGAGTTCAAAGGTAGTTGGGATGATCATTTACCACTCATAGAATTTGCCTACAACAATAGCTATCACGCTAGCATTCAAATGGCACTGTTTGAGGCTTTATATGGTAGTAGATGTAGATCTCCCAATGGGTGGTTGGAAATTGGGGAAGCAAAGTTGATAGGGCCAGACCTTATGCATCAGGCAATGGAAAAAGTTAAAATCATTAAGGAGCTGTTGAAGACTGCTCAGAGTCATCAGAAATCCTATTCGGATGTTCGTCGTAAGGATTTGGAGTTCAAAGAAGATGATTGGGTATTCTTGAAAGTTTCCCCCATGAAAGGGGTAATGCGATTTGGTAAGAAAGGGAAATTGAGTCAGAGGTATGTCAGACCGTACAAAATCATTCAGAGGATCGGTGAGGTGGCGTACAAGGTTGAGCTACTACCTGAGATGCCATTAGTACACCCGGTGTTTCATGTGTCAAAGTTAAAGAAAGTAGTTGGAGATCCGACACTCATTGTTCCGGGTGAGACTATTGAGGTAAATGAGAAATTGAATTACGAAGAGATTCCAGTTTCTATTATAGATCGGCAAGTCCGAAAATTAAGAAATAAAGAAATTGCCTCCGTGAAAGTGTTGTGGCAAAACCCACTGGTTGAAGAGGCTACTTGGGAGGCCGAGGAAGAAATGAAGAAAAGTATCCTTATTTGTTTGAATTACCATGTATTTAAAATTGTGATCTTGGAAAAAAATTTATAGGACTTACTTTTTATGAATTTTATATCATGTGAACAATTGCCATTAAGTGTGTTCCTTTCTGGATATATATTGCTTATGAGACCACATTTGGTGTTGTTTTTTATTATGTTACATCGTTGGAATACGTATATGTTGTTGGGATGTGTTTCCGGGGCTCTCTGATAGGTGGATAGGCCTAGTTACAAGGGAAACTCTAGCGAAATATTTGGAGATTTTGGGACTTAGTCAAATTTGGGCTGCTCGAATGTGGTATGATACAAACTGAGTTGCATAAGATTCTAATGATTGATTTTGACCCTCATCCGAGGACGAATGATCCTAAGCGGGGGAGAATATAACACCCCGGAAAATTTCGAAGTACTCAAGTGTAAAGCCCGGTAAAGTTTGCAAAGAAAATAATGTTTCGTGGTAACTCCTCGGATTATTTGGGTTGAACAATGCACCGGAAAGTAAAGGAAAATATTTGGCGAAAAAGTGCATTTCTGTGGTCCATTATGCAACCACAGAACCACTCTACGGACCGCATAATGGCCTCATAGTGAGGCTTTTAATTTGGTCAGTTGGAAGCAACTATGCGGTCTACTATGCGACCGCATAACTGTTATGCGGTGCATTATGAGACCACATAACAGTTATGCGGACCGCATAGTGACCACATACATAGACAGTTCATTTGGCTATTTTGTAACCAATTATACAACCGATATGCGGTCCGCATATCGGTTCTGCGATCGCATAGCTTGTTCCGGAGCTCCATTTTTTGGTTTTTAAAACCCGACCCTATTTCGTTAAATACATTCTTTGGGCCATTTTTGAGACATAATCTGATATTGTAGAGTGAGAGAGAGTGCCCTAGAGT
>AWOL01S0021470.1:0-20802 GCA_000715115.1 Nicotiana otophora | reverse complement strand
TTTACATGCATGTGTTATCAAAGGGTGTAGGAAGATTGTTGAGCTAAAAATGGTAAAGATTGGGTTGTGGGATGATGGAATTCTCCATAAAATGACCTTGGAACCTTAATGCACACTTAGTGTTTGATAAAATTCTCAAATGCGCTCGAATAATGATCACCTTCCTAATTTTGATGCAATTTGTTATTTTTTTACAATAGATTGAAGTTGCCAAGAATTCCGGAACATTTAGAGTGTAAGGAAACTCAAGTGAGGTATGTTGGCTAAACTCTTCTCTTAGAATTGAATCCCATGATATTCATTTAAATTATGTAAGTCCCGAGTGATTCATTATCAAATTGGCTATTCCGAGTAAGATTGGGTTAAAATATATATGTTCAACAAGCATCCCAAATGCTTTATTCATGTTATGTTACCAATTGAGGATTTATTAAAATATAGGCTGTGCATTAATAATGTTTTGACTTTAAGTCAAGTTCAAATGAAGGCTATTATGCAAAATTTTGTGAAATATCTCTATGTGCATTAGACTCTAAATTGCTCACATGTGTACTGCACACTTTGATTTGAATTGTGTTTGGTGTTGATGATGAGGATGATATTTGAAATTGATAATGTGAGCATAAAATACTGAATATGGACAACGTGCCAAGAATGATCTTATAATTATGGCCACTAGTGCCGATGAAATGAAAAGATGTGAAAGTATAATGAGATGCAATGATTGATATAAAAAGGTTGATGTCTCAAATAAGACAGTCTAACCGATCGGGTCATGGTCGAACACCATGCCGCACACATGGTGGTGATTGTACTTGAAATTATAATTGAAATTGCGATTGTGGTCGACGTCCCTAATTGATAGCCTAGCCGATCGGGTCGTGATTGGACTCCGTGTTAAAGCCGGTGGTATTGATATTGAGAGAAATTATGGTAGATGTCTCTACTGAGATAGCCTAGCCGATCGGGTCGTGATCGGACTCCGTGCTAAGAGTGCGGTGGTACTGGTTTTGTGAATAATGATAATGTGAATAGTGGTATTGATATGGTGAATAATGGTACTGGTATTGTGGACAATGGTATATCGATCCTAAAAATCTCCCAATGTGAGATATGGAAATTAATTTGAACACTGTCTTGATCCTAAATTGAGGTTTGATGTTAATTAAGGTTTTCATTGATATTATGATAATCTTATTTGTATTATTTGTCTTTCTATTGAGAGGGTATTTAGTTATACATACTAGTGCTATTTGACAGTACTAACGTCCATTTTGCCGGGGGCGCTGCATCTTTCAATAGATGCAGGAGGTTCCACAGTACGAGATATTGGTCAGTGATAGTAGTGCACCTTCTTCCCAACTGACTTGGTGATCCCCACTTTATTCCGGGGTCATGAATCTTTTATACTTTGTGAATTCTGTTTGAGGTATAGCCGGGGCCTTGTTGCCATCATTATCATTGTACTCTTTTTTTATCTATAGAGGCTCTGTAGACATAGTGTGGGTTGTGTATTGGTGCTGGGAAAGACAAACTATGCTATGTTGTGGTTGTATTAATTGTTCATTTAAGACTTTAACAATGGTGAAACTTATGGTAAGAAATTGGTAAGTGCAGACATGACCACTTTATTGTTTAATTAAGGAAAACATATATTCTCCTTATTCATGAATGAGTTTGGGTAGAAGGAATCGAACAGGTTTGCTCGGTCGGGTTCACTCGGTTGAGCACCGGTCGCGCTCCTCGGTTTTTGGGGCGTGACAAACGTGGTATCAGAGCCTAAGGTTTTAAAGTGTCTTAGGATGTCTCAGAGCCGTGTCTAGTGGAGTCCTTTTTATCGTTGTGTTATCGACCATATCTATAATTAGTATGCTACATGGGCATTTAGGAATAATGCCCTTCTTTCATGTTCTTGATCGTGCGATAAAGCTTGTTGTAAGATTGTCCCTCCTTTAACTCTTGAGTTGCTCTAATTTTCAGTACATGGCGCCTAAGAAGAAGGAAAGAACTGGCCAAAGAGCCAATGTCACCCCAGGAGTGACAGTTGATCATATAATTGATGATGCGGGAGAGCGCCCGAGGAGTGAGAATATTCCTCCAGTTACTACACTGCCTGACTCTACTACAACTTATCAGACCACACATGTCCCTATACCTACTGAAGGTGCAACAATTCCTCCAACTGATATACCAGTTCCACCTCCAGTTCCAGCTTCCGATTCTGGTGTTTCTGATGTTGATCTTAGGGGAGCCATACATATGTTGGCTCAAATAGTGGCTTCCCAGTCCCAGAGGTCAAATGTTGCACCCACTTCTTCCAGTCAGCCAGGGGATTCTACTGGTTCCAAGGTGAACAGGTTTTTCCAGTTGGATCCTCCAGTGTTCTCGCGTACTAACCCAGAGGAAGATCCCCAGGATTTCATTGATGAGATGCACAAGACTGTTAGAGTTGTGCGTGCTACTGAAACAGAGGCAATGGAATTGGCCTCCTACCGCCTGAAAGAGGTGGCATATTCTTGGTTTGAACTGTGGGAGGAGTCCCATAAAGAAGGGAGCTCTCCGGCGAGGTGGAGTGAGTTTGCCGATGCCTTCATTGATCATTTCTTTCCTGCCGAGACTAAGGCAGTCTGTGCTGCTGAGTTTGTGAACTTGAGGCAACGTATCCTGAGTGTGTGGGATTACCATATGCGATTCGCGCACCTGTCTTAATATGCTATTTACATGTTGCCCACTATGGAGGCCAGAGTTCGCCGATTTGTATAGGGCCTTAGTCCCCTGGTAATTAATGAGGCCGCTACAGCAGCCTTGAATTCTGATATGAACTATGGAAAGATGGCGGCATTCGCTCAAGCCACAGATACCCGCAAATTAAGGGACAAAATGGAGAGAGAGGGTAATAATAAGGCCCGATCTACGGGCAACTTTAGTGGTTCTTCAGGTGGTCGCAAGTCAACATTCAGAGGAGGGTCGACAGGTCCATAACAGTCCTTTACTTAGTCTTCGGCTAGTGCACCGCCATCAGGGCCTAGTCAGCAGCAGCAGTGGAGCCGTTTCAGGCCCAGTCAGGGCAATAGAGGATCCCATCAGCAGGGTCGTCATGGTGGTAGATTCCAGCAACAGAGGAAGCCCTCATGCCCTAGGTGTGGAAAGACACACCTTGGAATATGCTACATGGACTTACCCATATGCTACGAATGTGGATTGAGGGGTCACATTCAGAGGGATTGTCGTTCGTCCCGCCAGGGTGATGGCAGGGGCGTGGTACAGCCGGCCAGTTCTGCAGCTACTACATCCGCAACACCTCCTCCAGCCTGAGGCACTCCAATACTCACAGGGCGTGGTACAGCTAGGGGTGGAGCACAGAGTTCGGAAGGATCCGGCCGTTTCTATGGTGTGAGGGGTCGCCAGAATTTAGTGGCTTCTCCTGATGTTGTCACAGGTATATTGACTGTCCAATCTCATGAAGTATATGCTATTATTGATCCCGGTTCCACTTTGTCATATGTAACACCTTATGTTGCTATGGAATTTGGGATAGAACCAGAATAACTTTATGAGCCGTTCTCTGTATCTACTCCGGTTGGTGAGTCTATTTTAGCCATGCGGGTTTAAAGGGATTGTATTGTTACGTTGTGTGGTCGGTACATCGTGGCCGATCTTATTGAATTGAGAATTGTCAATTTTGATATGATAATGGGGATGGATTGGCTTTATTCTTGTTTTGCCAAGCTTGATTGCCGAACCAAAACTGTTAGGTTTGAATTTGAAAATGAGCCAATTATTGAGTGGAAGGGTGATGATGCAGTGGCGAAGGGTAGGTTTATTTCTTACCTAAAGGCCACAAAAATGATCAACAAGGGATATATTTACCATTTGGTCCGGGTTACGGACACCGATGCTGAGGCACCTACACTTGAGTCTGTGCCTGTTGTGAATGAATATCTAGGAGTGTTTCCGGATGAACTCCCTGGATCCAACCAGACAGGGAGATTGATTTTGGGATTGATGTGATGTCAGACGCGCATCCTATATCTATTCCACCCTACAGAATGGCACTGGCAGAATTGAAGGAATTAAAGGAACAATTGAGAGATTTGTTAGAAAAGGGTTTTATCCGGCCAAGTGTGTCGCCTTGTGGTGCACCGGTCCTTTTTGTAAGAAAGAAAGTTGGGTCACTGAGACTGTGTATTGACTATCGGCAGCTTAATAAGGTAACAGTAAAAAATATGTACCCATGACCAATTGAAGATCAGGGAGCAGGATATTTCGAAAACCGCTTTTAGAACCCGGTATGGGCATTTTGAGTTTCTAGTAATGTCTTTTGGGCTAACAAATGCTCTATCAGCCTTCATGGATCTTATGAATCGCGTTTTTAAGCCATTCCTCGACTCCTTTATAATAGTGTTCATTGCAGATATTCTTGTATATTCACGAAGTCAGGAGGACCATGCTGACCATTTCAGGGTAGTTCTGCAAACCCTACATCAGCACCAGTTATATGCAAAGTTTGTAAAGTGTGAATTTTGGCTTGCATCAGTCATATTCTTGGGTCATGTAGTTTCTAGTGAAGGAATTAAGGTTGATCCTCAACAAATTTCAGCTGTGAAGAATTAGCCGAGGCCTACAACTCCAACAGAGATTCGCAGTTTCTTAGGCTTAGCTGGATATTACTGAAAGTTTGTGGAGGGGTTTTCTACTCTTGCCTCTCCATTGACTAAATTGACGTAGAAGGCAACTAAGTTCCAATGGTCAAATGCTTGTGAAAAGAGTTTCCAGGAATTGAAAGAAAGATTGACTACGGCAGCGGTGTTGACTCTACCAGCGGGTATAGATGGATTTGTGGTATATTGTAATGCTTCAATTATCGGGCTTGGATGTGTATTAATGCAACATGGAAATGTGATAGCTTATGCTTCCAGGCAACTAAAGAATCATGAAAAGAACTATCCAACACATGATTTGGCACTTGCGGCTGTGGTATTTGCATTGAAGTTTTGTCATTATTTATATGGGATCCATGTGGATATATTCACGGACCATAAGAGCCTTCAATATATTTTCAAATAGAAGGAATTGAATCTGAGGCAGAGAAGATGTCTTGAATTACGCAAGGATTATGACATTGATATTTTAAACCATCCGGGGAAGGCTAATGCTGTGGCGGATGCTCTTAGCCGAAAATCTATGGGTAGCTTAGCACACTTGGAGGAATAGCAAAGGCCATTGGCCAAAGAAGCTCACCGATTGGCTAGTTTGGGAGTTCGTCTTGCAGACTCTAGTGAAGGAGGGGTAATTGTGCAAAATATGGTTGAATCATCACTTGTTGTTGAAGTCAAAGAGAAGCAATATAACAATCCATTGTTGGTGCAATTGAATGAGGGGATTCATAAACATAAGACCATGGCCTTTTATCTTAGCATGAATGATGGTACACTAAGGTACCAAGGGCGACTCTTTGTTCCAAATGTGGATGGTCTCCGGGAAAGAATTATGACTAAAGCTCACACTTCTAGGTATTTCGTGCATCCCGATTCTACAAATATATATCCTGATCTTAAGGAAACCTATTGGTGGAATGATATGAAGAGGAATGTGACGAAATTTGTGGCAAGATGTCGGAATTCTCATTAAGTGAAGGCCGAACACCAAAGGCCTGGTGGGTTGGCACAAAACATAGATATTGCGATGTGGAAGTGGGAAATAATTAATTTGGACTTTGTTGTAGGATTACCGCGCACTTCGCGCAAGTTTGACTCAATTTGGGTGATTGTGGATCGGCTCACGAAGTCATCACACTTTTTTTCGGTTAAGTCTACCAACACAGCGGAGCAGTATGCTCGGCTGTATATCAAAGAAATAGTCAGGTTGCATGGCACCCCGATTTCCATCATTTCTGATCGGGGGGCACAATTAACTGCTAATTTTTGGAAGAAATTTCAGTAAAGTTTGGGTAATCAACTGAATCTTAGTACAGCCTTTCGCACGCAGACTGACGTACAAGCAAAGCGGACTATTCAGACGCTCGAGGATATGTTGTGTGCTTGCGTTCTAGACTTCAAAGGTAGTTGGGATAATCATTTACCACTCATAGAAGTTTCCTATAACAATAGCTATCTCGCTTGTATTCAAATGGCACCGTTCGAGGCCTTATATGGTAGGAGATGTAGATCTCCCATTAGGTGGTTCGAAATTGGGGAAGCAAAGTTGATAGGGCCAGACATCGTGCACCAGGCCATGGAAAAATTTAAAATCATTAATGACAGGTTGAAGACTGCTCAGAGTTTTCAGAAATCCTAATCGGATGTTCGTCGTAAGGATTTGTAGTTCAAAGAAGATGATTGGGTATTCTTGAATGTTTCCCCCATGAAAGGGGTAATGCGATTTGGTAAGAAAGGGAAATTGAGTTCAAGGTATGTCGGACAGTAAAAAATACCTCAGAGGATCGGTGAGGTGGCGTACAAGGTTGAGCTACCACCTGAGATGTCATTAGTACACCCGATGCTTCATGTATCTATGTTAAATAAAGTAGTTGGAGATCCGACACTAATTGTTCCGGGTGAGACTATTGAGGTAAATGAGAAGTTGACTGCCGAGAATAATGTTTTGACTTCAAGTCAAGTTCAAATGAAGGCTATTATTTAACAATTTGTGAAATATCTCTATGTCCATTAGACTCTAAATTACTCACATGTGTACTACACACTTTGATTTGAATTGTGTTTGTTGTTGATGATGAGGATTATATCTAAAATTGATAATGTGAGCATGAAATAATAAATATGGCCAACGTGCGAAGAATGATCTTATAATTATGGCCACTAGTGCCAATGAAATGACAAGATGTGAAATTATTATGAGATGCGATGATTGATATAAAAAGGTTGATGTCTCAAATAAGACAGCCTAGCCGATCGGGCCGTGATCGGACACCATGCCGCACACATGGTGGTAATTGTACTGGAAATTGTAATTGAAATTGTGATTGTGGCCGATGTCCCTAATGGATAGCCTAGCCGATCGGAACGTGATTGGACTCCGTGTTAAAGACAGTGGTATTGATATTGAGAGAAATTGTGGTTGATGTCTCTACTGAGATAGCCTAGCTGATCGGGTCGTGATCGGACTTCGTGCTAAGAGTGCGGTGGTACTGGTTTTGTGAATAATGGTATTGTGAACAGTGGTTTTGATATGGTGAATAATGGTACTGGTATTGTGGACAATGGTATATCGATCCTAAAAATCTCCCAATGTAAGATATGAAAATTAATTTGAACACTGTCGTGATCCTAAATTGAGGTTTGATGTTAATTAAGGTTTCCATTGATATTATTATAATCTTATTTGTATTATTTGTCATTCCATTGAGAGGGTGTTTAGTTATACATACTAGTGCTATTCAACTGTACTAATGTCCATTTTGCCGGGGGCGCTGCATCTTTCAATGGATGCAGGCGGTTCCATAGCAAGAGATATTGGTCAGTGATAGCAGTGCACCTTCTTCCCCGCTGACTTGGTAATCCCCACCTCATTCCGGGGTCATGAATATTTTGTAGTTTGTGTATTTTGTTTGAGGTATAGCCGGAGCCTTGTTGCCATCATTATCATTGTACTCTCCTTATCTATAGAGGCTCCGTACACATAGTGTGGGTTGTGTATTGGTGCTGGGAAAGACAAACTATGCTATGTTATGGTTGTATTACTTGTCCATTTGAGACTTTAAATATGGTGAAACTTATGGTAAAAAATTGGTAATTGCAGCCATGATCCCTTTATTGTTTAATTAAGAAAAACATATATTCTCTTTATTCTTGAATGAGTTTGGGTAGAAGGAATCTAACAGGCTTGCTCGGTCGGGTTCACTCGGTTTAGTGCCGGCCGCGCTCCTCCGATTTTAGGGTGTGACAGTCAAGGCCTCTGACTTACTGTACAAAATGAACCTCTGTCTACAAAGTCTCTAAGAGTATTTGTCATCAAATGGGACAGGGTACCGGCCTACCCATAAGTCTGTAACAAAATTCTAACACGATGACTCTTAGACACGGCTGCACTCCGAATGAGGTTGGGTCTTACCGATCCTTCGCATATTGCTAACCTCGTCTACTATGAGGGCTCGTCAAACTGATTGTCTATACCTGCAGGCATGAATGCAGCGTCCCCAACAAAAGGACGTCAGTACGAATAATGTACCGAGTATGTGAGGCACATGAATAAGTATATAAAAGACATGGAATCAACATGCAGTAAATGACTCAACCTGTAAGTTTGGATAACTCTATAAATAATGAAATACTTATAGTATTATGCATATACGTATGAAGGTCATGTCGTGCATAGGTACACGTGTTCATAACATCATCAAGCCTATGAGGGCATCCCATTATATCATCTCGGCCATTGTGGGCAAAATCATCAACGTATACCAGCTGATCAGGTGGTGGTGCGTATATAATGCCGTAACCTTTTCCCATATACATATATAGACGTATATAACGCCATCTGGTCATGGGTCAATGCACATGTATAAATGAATGCAATGCATGAGAAGCACGATAGTAAAATCTTTCGCAATGTCATAGGACCATTATGCCTTTGATTAATATCATGAAATATACTCTATCAACTTACGTATTTGCTGAGACCCATGAACAGAAGATAGAATAATAATACATATGGGGAGTCAAGAATATATGACCTCTAGTATTTCTATGAATAAAGTCATTTATGGAAGTTGTGCATTTACTCGTTCCGTTCGTATCCTATGGATTATGCCAAAAAGAAAGAAGGGATAGCCTTAACATACGTGAGACGATTCTTTTGACAATCCCTCTAACAAACGACAATCATGAAAAAACACGTGACGTCAAGATCGGAGTAGGAAAAAATCCATATGATATTCTTGAGAAAGATTGCACCGTGCTCCATATGACGTCAAGATCGGAGTAGGAAAAAACACGTGACGCCATGAAATCTGGTTTGAAACTGATATATATATATATATATATATATCTTAACATTGCCAAATCTCTCTTTAAATTGATATATGTTCTTAAGGTGCCAATCTCACGCTTTGAAGGAAATATTGAAGCAACTCACGTTGCTAAGATGATATGAAATTTGGTTGAATCTTTGTTGAACGTTGACTAACACTTTGCTATAAGACCTCTCGTTGACTTAGAGAGGTTTTATGCCTTAAATGGAGTGGGCCCCACATACTAATGACTAAGCCTTATAATATTACTCAATTATGCCACCTTTCCATTATAACATATGAATCACTAAATAAAAAAAAAAGGTTGCCACGTGAACGACCAATTATCCTTATCCCACTAAACTAATTAATAACTGTCCAATTATCCACATAATTAAGAATTATCTCAGATTACTTAAAATACTACTTACGTTTAACACACTTTAGACAACTTACTATCATGGTCATGTGGTACCTTGTATGGCACTAGTCCATAAATACGGGGTATTGTAGCTTGGACCGTATTTTATCTCAAAATCTCAAACTTCGACAAAATTTATTTTCTTCGATTTTCTTACCCTCTCACCTTCACGAATTTACTCATCATTATTTGAAATAGCATAATGCTTATAATCTCAAAATAATCTCATTCCCGAACTTACGTCGATTAATTTACGATGAAACTTTAACATACGAAAATGCGTAATGTAACCTCTCATTTCCGATATTCCATCAATTTACTTATGGCGTTCTTTCACGTACGAAAACATGGGGTGTAACATCATTCCCCCTTTTGGAACATTCGTCCTCGAATGTTAACTGATGCACTTATCATTTTCATAACTTATGTCTTTCGAATACTTTGGTACTCTCCTTGCCATTTAGGCAACTGCTCTGTGAATGAATCCTTCCAATCTCGTAATTGTTTCTACCTTCTATAACGCAGCATGTACGACTCTGACCTTGTAAGTGCGCCTATGCGACTCTTCTTTCCTCTTTCCTCTAGTTTCTTTAGCCAATCTCTGTGCCTCACTTTGTAAACATATACAGAGCTTGACAAGATATCCCTCTGGGCATCTATAGGTATATTGAAGTTCTTTGCTTGGTACTTTGTCGAACTTACGAATATTGCTATATCTTATTTCATAGGCCCGGTTATGTATCCACATGGTTTTACTGCATCTAGGTAGTTCATACTATACCATAACTCTTACTTCGTTTTATCATTACTGAGGTCTACTACCAAACTCCAGGTTACTTTTGTTGCTTAATCCTGAGGACTTATCCATTTTTGTCACCTTCTCACTCGCCCTTTCTTATCCCTACTCCTGTCTTCCCAAAACCTTGTTGCTCTACCATATCTTAGCTTGCGATTTACACATATTCATTTATACTACTCGCAACCTTCCTTCAACTTGATTGCACCATAGATTTCCTTATGTTATTCTGGAATATCAAGCGGGGCATCACATCGTCTCAAACTCTTCTTTACTCCCTTAACTAGACCTCTTGATACCTAGATACCATAGGATGGAAGACATGCCACTGGCGATGCCGCTATCATTCCTGGGTGTTGAATCAATGCGCTTCTAGCCATTTATCCGTAGTATGGACCATTCACAGTCTTCTATATTTGAGTATCTCGTACATCGTCCACGTTTACGTTACTTACCTTAAAGTCTCACATCACATCTTCTATCCCTTTCATGACTTCCCTTCCACAGAGGTATAGTTCCCATCCATAATTTGAATCTCTATTATAATACTTGCACCTCTGGTGCATACACAATCCGGTAGGAGCTTCATACTGACCTCTTACAAGGCTGGTACTCTTCTAACTGGCTTTATCGTAGAGCCATTATAGAATATGACAACATGTAAAGAGATGCACAACTCATCACATTTGATTAAAGAATCTTATCAAAACAAACGACTTCTGAATTCAAGATTTTGACAAAAGTTACAAAGTATGAGATGAGATTAGGCCGTCATTCTTAAGATGAACAACGTAGAAGATACTCAGCTACAAAAAGTGGTATCAGAGAAGTTCTGTCATAGGGAGTCTACAATCCATTTCTAGTAGAGTCTTGTTTATGGGTGTGTTGTGCACCACACTTATAAGCAGGAGGCTACAGGGCATTTAGGATCGTCACTCTATCTTCTTACTCTAGATCGTGTGGTAGAGCTCAGCTGTAAGAACTCAATTTCCTAAACTCTATCTTATTCATAATATGGCAATGCCTACATCTAGAAAGACGATTGGTAAGGGATTGAATGCGGATGTGGAAGAGTTGAGTTAGAGGAACTCGATTTTGCATCATTCTTATGATGAATAAATATGAGGTTTTCAGCAGATCATGTGTGTACTAAGATGTGTAAGCCTTTTGATAAGGAGACCTATGGTAGGAATATCTATCCACCCCTATGGTGAAAGGCAATGAGTGATTCAGAAGATAGATACAAGTTTCAACAAGTAAAAGAAGCAAGATGCAAAAGGGTACGAGGTACCCAGCTAGTGAAGATTATCATTATTTACCATTCAGAAAGGGAGATATAAGCATTTTGAGTTACCTTCAACAGTAGTAGAGGTATGTACAATCGGCCACACCCATCTCAGTTATGCCCAGTGGAAGTTAACAGATATGGTTTAAGAGAAGGACGGGATATCAGGATCTGGCTGGGGTTAGAGTAACCCAAAATGATGGATGGATTGTTTGCGTTAGTTGACATTTCCAAAGGATAGTGCAAATGTGCTAATAGATCTCCTTGTGAGACACCCAGATGGTGCACTCTTAAATAGTATAACTAGATATGAGTACTACAAAGATAGGCACTGGAAGCCTGGAAGGAATAAATATTACTTTAGTGTGGCTCTCGTCCCCAATAGAAAGAGAATGTTAGGCGACCCGAAAAGCCAATGGATTGAGCAAGGGAAGCTAAAAGCAAAAGAATGTCTTGTTGAAGTTTTCGGAATAAAGTGATAGAGAGAAATGTTAGCAGGGAAATAAGGAGAGAGTTAATGAAGCATTATGAATAAGATGTGATACATGGATGACAACGGTAGATCAACAAGATGACAGTATTACAGAGTCTATAGTAAAGTGAAGGAAAGGACAAGAGGTGACAGGCCTTGAGACAACAAAAGAGTATAGGCCATAAACGTCTTTCAACGTGATTGCTCCAGCAAGTATAATACAAGGTTATGACCAATTTCACAAAGTGATTATATGGAATTTGCTACAAAAACTCATACAAAGACTACTAGTAACGTGAGATTTTCATATCATCTTCAACAAGATTTTCATATCGTCTTCAATGAGATTTGCGTAGCAATTCAACAAGATTTCATAGTATCTTAAGCAACATGAGATTTTGCAATTATAAGGGAGTACTGTGCAATCTTTCTCAATAATATCATATGGAGTTTCCCCTACTTTGATCCGTCATTATGTGTTGTCGCAATCAATGGGTGTTAAAGGGATTGTCAAGAGAATAGATTAAGGTATGTTAAGGCGATCCCTTCTTTCTTTTTGGCATGATCCAAATGATACAAATGAAACGAGCAAAATACACAACTTTCATAAATGACTCTATTCGTAGAAATACTAGGGGTGTCAATATACTTGATTCCCCATTTGTCTTATCATTATATCTTCTGTTCATGGGTCTCATAAAAATACGTATTTGATAAAGTTTATCCGAAAGGCATATTGATTTTATGACAATCCAAGAAATCTTATGAACGTAATTTTTATGCATTTCATGCATTTATACATGTACATTGACCCATGACACGATGGCATTATACACTCGTATATTATAAGTATATGTGATATAGGAAAAGGTTATGGCGTTATATACGCACCACTACCTGATAAGCTGGTATACGTTGATGATTTGCCCACAGTGGCCGAAATGATATGATGGGATGCCCTCAGAGGCTTGATGATGTTATGAACGCATATACCTATGCATGATATGACATTTATACGCATATGCATGATATTATAAAAATGAAATGAATCACAAAGCTATGCAGATGTACATGTCCAGTCTTTTACTCCATGTTTCTCCTATGTCTATTATTTACTGATTTTTATTCCTTACATACTCGGTACATTATTTGTACTGACGTCCCTTTTGCCTGGGGACGTTGCGGTGTGCCCGCAAGTCCCGATAGATAGATCAAGGACCCTCCAAGTAGGCTATCAGTTCTGCGAAAGATGTTAGTGCGCTCCATTTGCTCCAGAGTTTCTTGTTTGGTGTGTATGATTTAGACGTGTATTGTTTGGTATGGCGGGACTCTATCCCGACCTTTATGAAAATTATGTATTCTTAGAGGCTTCTAGATAGATGTCATGTACGTAAAAGATTATATGGCTTTGTCGGCCTATGTTCAGTGTACGAGTGGTTATTTTGGCCTTATAGGCCTGTATGTCTTATGTATAAGTTGTTATTTCATATTGTATTCTGCTTATCTCATGGAAACCTCTCTGGCTCAGTTATCTATGATAGTATGGTATGAAAAGATACGTTATGTTGGTACACATTGGATAAGATCCTTAATGTGAAAGCAAGCCACCCAAGACCTATGACTCTTAAATATTGTGGATTATGTGGCAAAAATGAAAGATATGTGGTTAAGCCACAAGATAAATTGGGGCCCACATTCATGTATAAGAAATCTATAACTTAAGAGTCTTAGACTTAAGAGTCTTATGACTCACGTTATTATCCACATCCACATCACATTATTAACTATAACTTAAGAGTCTTATTACTCTTAAAGAATCTCATCACATTATTTGGGTCATTTAATAAGCATCTGCATATAGCACATAAGCAACGCAAGACCTTCAACAATTCAAATCAAAGTGAGATTTTGCAATTATATCGGAGTACGGTACAATCTTTCTCAAGAATATCATACGGATTTTTCCCTACTCCGATCTAACTGTTACGTTTTGTCACAATTGACGTATGTTAGAGGGATTGCCAAGAGAATAGACTCAGGTATGTCAAGGCTATCCCTTCTTTCTTTTTGGCATGATCAATACGATATAAATGAAACGAGCAAATGTATAATTTCCATACATGACTTTATTAATAGAAATACTAGAGATGCTTATCTTCTTGATTCCCCATGTGTCATATTATTCTATCATCTGTTCATGGGTCTTAGAAAATACATAAGTTGATAAAGTTTGTTTCATGATATTACTCAAAGGCATAATGGTCTTATGACACTCCAAAAATATTTATTGACGTACTTCTCATGCATTGCATTTAACGTTGACCCATCACCAGATGGCATTATATACGCATATATATGTATATTATATGTATATGGGATATGAAAACAGGTTACGGCATTATATACGCACCACCATCGGCTGGTATACGTTGATGATTTGCCCACAGTGGCCGAAATGATATGATGGGATGCCCTCAGAGGCTTGATGATGTTATGAACGCATATACCTATACATGATATGACATTTAAGCACGTATGCATGACATTATAACAATGAAATGAATCACAGAGCTATGCAGATGTACATGTCGAGTCTCTTACTCCATGTTTCTCTCATGTCTATTATTTACTGATTTTCATTCCTTACATACTCGGTACATTATTTGTACTGACGTCCCTTTTGCCTGGGGACGCTGCATTTCATGCCTGTAGGCCTCAATAGACAGGTCGAGAGCCCTCCAAGTAGTCTATCAGCTCAGCGGAAGATGTTGGTGCGCTCCATTTGCTCCGGAGTTGCTTGTTTGGTCAGTATAATTTAGACGTGTATTGTTTGGTATGACAGGACTCTATCCCGAATTTTATGAAAATTATGTATTCTTAGAGTCTTGTAGATAGATGTCATGTACGTAAAGGATTGTATGGCCTTGTCGGCCTATGTTCAGTGTACGAGTGGTTATTTTGGCCTTATAGGCCCGTATGTGTTATGTATAAGTTGTTATTTCATGTTGTATTCTACTTATCTCATGGAAACCTCTCTCGCTCAGTTATCTATGATAGTATGGTATGAAAAGATACGTTATATTGGTACACATTGGATAAGATCCTTAATGTGGAAGCAAGCCACCCAAGACCTATGACTCTTAAATCTTGTGGATTATGTGGCTAAAATGAAGGATATGTGGTTAAGCTACAAGATAAATTGGGGCCCACATTCATGTATAAGAAATCTATAACTTAAGAGTCTTAGACTTAATAGTCTTATGACTCACGTTATTATCCACATCCACATCACATTATTATCTATAACTTAAGAGTCTTATGACTCTTAATGATTCTCATCACGTTATTTGGGTCATTTAATATGCATCTGCATATAGGACATAAGCAACGCCAGACCTTCAACAATTCAAATCAAAGTGAGATTTTGCAATTATATCGGAGTACGGTACAATCTTTCTCAAGAATATCATATGGATTGTTCCCTACTCCGATCTTGCCGTTACATGTTGTCACAATTGACGTATGTTAGAGGGATTGTCAAGAGAATCGACTCTGGTATGTTACGTCTATCCCTTCTTTCTTTTTGGCATGATCAATACGATATAAATGAAACGAGCAAATGCATAATTTCCATAAATGACTTTATTAATAGAAATACTAGAGATGCTTAATTCTTGATTCACCATGTATCATATTATTCTATCATCTGTTCATGGGTCTTAGAAAATACGTAAGTTGATAAAGTTCGTTTCGTGATATTACTCAAAGGCATAATGGTCTTATGACACTCCAAAAATTTTTATTGACGCACTTCTCATGCATTGCATTTATTTACATTGACCCATGACCAGATGGCATTATATATGCATATATATGTATATTATATGTATATGGGGTATGGAAACAGGTTACAGCATTATATACGCACCACCACCTGATCAGCTGGTATACGTTGATGATTTGCCCACAGTGGCCAAAAAGATATGATGGGATGCCCTCGGAGGCTTGATGATGTTATGAACGCATATACCTATGCATGATATGCAATTTATGCACATATGCATGACATTATAAACATTAAATGAATCACAGTGCTATGCAGATGTACATGTCGAGTCTCTTACTCCATGTTTCTCTCATGTCTATTATTTACTGATTTTCATTCCTTACATACTCGGTACAGTATTTGTACTGACGTCTCTTTTGCCTGGGGACACTGCGTTTCATGCCCGCAGGCCCCGATAGACAGGTCGAGAGCCCTCCAAGTAGGCTATCAGCTCAGCGGAAGATGTTGGTACGCTCCATTTGCTCCGGAGTTGCTTGTTTGGTCAGTATGATTTAGACGTGTATTGTTTGGTATGGCGGGACTCTATCTTGACCTTTATGAAAATTATGTATTCTTAGAATCTTGTAGATAAATGTCATGTACGTAAAGGATTGTATGGCCTTGTCGACCTATGTTCAGTGTACGAGTGGTTATTTTTGCCTTATAGGCCCATATGTCTTATGTATAATTTTATATCATATTGGGTGGTCTTATATTGAGTATCCCCTTATGTTTATTCTGGTTAGCCCATGACGGCCCGTTTGGCCCATTTGCCAATGATAGTACGATAAGAAAGATATGTATGTTAGTGCTCGGTTTAGTACGGTACCGGGGGCCGCATTGATGAAAGCTCGGAAATGAGATGTTACATCTCATATTTTCGTACGTTAAAGTTTCGTCATAAGTTAATCGATGTAAGTTCGGGAATGGCATTATTTTGAGATTATAAGCATTATGCTGTTTCAAATAAGTGACTAGTAAATGCATGAAGGTGAGAGGGTAAGAAAATCGAAGAAAATGAATTTCGTCGAAATTTGACATTTTGGGACAAAATACGGCCCGGGCTAAAATACCCGGTATTTATGGACTAGTATCATACAAGGAACCACATGACCATGATAGCAAGATGTATAAGGTGTGTTAAAAGTGAGTAGTATTATAAGTAATTTGAGATAATTCTTAATTATATGGATAATTGGATAATTATTGGTCGGTGGATGATTAACAAGTTAATCAAGAGATTAGTTGTTAATTAAGGGTAATCTTGGATTTGTTAAAGATCCCGCAACGTGGCAGCCCATGAAAGCCAAAGAAATGGCTCTTGAATCATATAGCAACATGGCACATTTTGAAGACTAAGTGGCTAAGTCATCAGATTAGTGGGGCCCACACCCACTAATACAAAATGGCTTCTTTAATACACAAAATAAGAGATGCTTACATTCCATCTCCAAGTATGAATCCCTTCAGCAAGCAACATGAATTACGAGTGATTTGCTTACAAATTTTCATTACAATATTCGTTATTCATTAAGAGTGATTTGCTTGAATTAAGAGTGAGATCTTATGTTGCTAAGCTAACGGATGAAAGCCACAAACAGAATGATTATGAAACCATATAATTCCATTCTTGAAATAGTGTTAACGTGATGTCCATGGATGTAGCAGCAACATAATTTTTAACTATGTAATAGCAATGTGACTTGCAATTCTAAGCGAGTACAGTACAATCTTTCTCAAGAATATCATACGGATTTTCCCCTACTTCGATCCTTCGTTACGTGTTTTTCGCAAAGGACGTGTGTTAGAGGGATTGTTAAGAGAATTGGTCCAAGTATGTTAAGGCTATCCCTTATTTCTTTTTGGCATGAATTATTATTATATTTTTTGTTCATGGGTCTCAGAAAAATACGTATTTGATAAAGTTTATCCGGAAGGCATATTGATTTTATGACAATCCCAGAAATCATATTAACATATTTCATATGCATTTCATGCATTTATACATGCACATTGACGCATGACCAGATGGAGTTATATATGTGTATATATATATGTATATATATGTCTATGGGATACGGAAAAGGTTACAGCGTTATATACGCACCACCACCTGATCAGCTGGTATACATTGATGATTTGCCCACAGTGGCCGAGATGATATGATGGGATACCCTCAGAGGCTTGATGATGTTATGAACGCATATACCTATGCATGGTATGGCATTTATAAGCATATTCATGGCATTATAATATTAAATAATTAACAGAGCTATTCACACTTACATGTCGAGTATTTTACTCCATGTTTCTCTCATGTCTATTATTTACTGATTTTCATTCCTTACATATTCGGTACATTATTTGTACTGACGTACCTTTTGCCTGGGGATGCTGCGTTTCATGCCCGCAGGTCCCGATAGACAGGTTGAGTGTCCTCGAAATAGGCTATCCACTCAACGGAAGGTGTTGGTGCACTCCATTTGCTCTGGAGTTGCTTGTTTGGTTAGTATCATTTAGACTTGTATTATTTGGTATGGCAGGACTTTGTACCGACCTTTATGATAATTATGTATTTTTAGAGGCTTGTAGATAGATGTCATGTACGTAAAAGATTGTACGACCTTGTCGGACTATGTTCAGTGTACGAGTGGTTATTTTGGTCTTATAGGCCCGCTGTATAAGTTGGTATTACATGTTGTATTCTACTTATCTCACGGCAACCTCTCCAGCTCAGTTATCTATGATAGTATGATACGAAAACATACGTTATGTTGGTACTCGGTTGAGTAAGGTACCGGGTGCCCGTCGCGGCCCATCGGTTTGGGCCGTGACGAAAGTGGTACCACCCAGTACCTTACTCAACGGAGTACCAATAGAACGTATCTTTTTGTATCATACTATCATTGATAACTGAGCCGGAGAGTCTGCCGTGAGATAAGTAGAATGCAACATGTAATATCAACTTATACATAAGACATACGGGCCTATAAGACCAAAATAACTACTCGTACACTGAACATAGGCCAACAAGGCCATATAATCTTTTATGTACATGACATTTGTCTACAAGCCTCTAAGAATTTATATTTGTCATAAAGATCGAGACATAGCCCCACCATACCAAACAATACACGTCTAAATCATACTGACCAAACAAGCAACTCTGGAGCAAATGGAGCGCACCAACACCTTTCGCCGAGCTCATAGCTTAATTGGAGGGCTAATAACCTGTCTATCGGGACCTGCAGGCATGAAACGCAGCATCCCAAGGCAAAAGAGACGTCAGTACAAATAATATATCGAGTATGTAAGGAATGCAATTCAGTAAATAATAGACATGATAGAAATATGGAGTAAAAGACTGAACATATAAATCGGAATAACTCTGTGAATCATTGATATTTACAATGCCATGCATATACATATAAATGTCATACCATGCATAGGTATATCCGTTCATAACATCATCAAGCCTCTGAGGGCATCCCATCATATCATCTTGGCCACTGTGGGCAAATCATCAACGTATACCAGCTAATCAGGTGGTGGTGCGTATATAACGCCGTAAACTTTTCCATATCCCATATACATATATATACGCGTATATAATGCCATCTGGTCATGGGTCAATGTACATGTATAAATGCATGAAATGCATATGAAACACGTTAATAAGATTTGTTTTGTCATAAAAATAATATGCCTGTCGGATAAATTTAATCAAATACGTATTTTTCTGAGACCCATAAACAGAAGATATAACAATAATTCACATGGGGAATCAGGAATATAGACACCCCATAAACTCAATGTGCATTTGCTCGTTTCGTTCATGTCGTATAGATCATGCCAAAAAGAAAAAAGGGATAGCCTTAACATACCTGAACCGATTCTCTTAGAATTTGGTATGGAATTCTTTTGCTTCCTGACTTACTCATGATCAGCCCACTCTACTTGCACAATAGATTCCATTTGATTTGTAAGGCCCACATGAGTTTATACTAAGAAACTCACGTTCAAACTTTTAGAAACAATAGTGAATTCATATTGAAGAACTCACGTAACTACCATTCAAATGCTTGTATGAATTGTTGAAGCATTTCCATCCGTTACTTAGTATCAGTAAGTAATGGCCATCTTCATTAGAGAAGCCTTCATTAGTGATGACCATCATCATTAGAGAAGCCTTTTGTATTTAGTGGGTGTGGGGCCCACTTATGTGTGACTAAGCCACAAAATCCTCTAAATAAGCCACCACCTCCTTAAGCATANGTAAGGTACCGGGTGCCCGTCGCGGCCCATCGGTTTGGGCCGTGACGAAAGTGGTACCACCCAGTACCTTACTCAACGGAGTACCAATAGAACGTATCTTTTTGTATCATACTATCATTGATAACTGAGCCGGAGAGTCTGCCGTGAGATAAGTAGAATGCAACATGTAATATCAACTTATACATAAGACATACGGGCCTATAAGACCAAAATAACTACTCGTACACTGAACATAGGCCAACAAGGCCATATAATCTTTTATGTACATGACATTTGTCTACAAGCCTCTAAGAATTTATATTTGTCATAAAGATCGAGACATAGCCCCACCATACCAAACAATACACGTCTAAATCATACTGACCAAACAAGCAACTCTGGAGCAAATGGAGCGCACCAACACCTTTCGCCGAGCTCATAGCTTAATTGGAGGGCTAATAACCTGTCTATCGGGACCTGCAGGCATGAAACGCAGCATCCCAAGGCAAAAGAGACGTCAGTACAAATAATATATCGAGTATGTAAGGAATGCAATTCAGTAAATAATAGACAT
This sequence comes from Nicotiana otophora, assembly GCA_000715115.1. Taxonomy (NCBI): domain Eukaryota; kingdom Viridiplantae; phylum Streptophyta; class Magnoliopsida; order Solanales; family Solanaceae; genus Nicotiana; species Nicotiana otophora. The sequence goes on along the minus strand of AWOL01S0021470.1, from coordinate 206 downwards.
GATAGAAATATGGAGTAAAAGACTGAACATATAAATCGGAATAACTCTGTGAATCATTGATATTTACAATGCCATGCATATACATATAAATGTCATACCATGCATAGGTATATCCGTTCATAACATCATCAAGCCTCTGAGGGCATCCCATCATATCATCTTGGCCACTGTGGGCAAATCATCAACGTATACCAGCTGATCAGGTG
>AWOL01S0021469.1:0-64266 GCA_000715115.1 Nicotiana otophora | reverse complement strand
GTACATGTGTTCATAACATCATCAAGCCTCTGAGGGCATCCCATCATATCATCTTGGCCACTGTGGGCAAATCATCAACGTATACCAGCTAATCAGGTGGTGGTGCGTATATAACGCCGTAAACTTTTCCATATCCCATATACATATATATACGCGTATATAATGCCATCTGGTCATGGGTCAATGTACATGTATAAATGCATGAAATGCATATGAAACACGTTAATAAGATTTGTTTTGTCATAAAAATAATATGCCTGTCGGATAAATTTAATCAAATACGTATTTTTCTGAGACCCATAAACAGAAGATATAACAATAATTCACATGGGGAATCAGGAATATAGACACCCCATAAACTCAATGTGCATTTGCTCGTTTCGTTCATGTCGTATAGATCATGCCAAAAAGAAAAAAGGGATAGCCTTAACATACCTGAACCGATTCTCTTAGAATTTGGTATGGAATTCTTTTGCTTCCTGACTTACTCATGATCAGCCCACTCTACTTGCACAATAGATTCCATTTGATTTGTAAGGCCCACATGAGTTTATACTAAGAAACTCACGTTCAAACTTTTAGAAACAATAGTGAATTCATATTGAAGAACTCACGTAACTACCATTCAAATGCTTGTATGAATTGTTGAAGCATTTCCATCCGTTACTTAGTATCAGTAAGTAATGGCCATCTTCATTAGAGAAGCCTTCATTAGTGATGACCATCATCATTAGAGAAGCCTTTTGTATTTAGTGGGTGTGGGGCCCACTTATGTGTGACTAAGCCACAAAATCCTCTAAATAAGCCACCACCTCCTTAAGCATATGACTAGATGTCAACTTGCTGCCAACTTTCGAAAATCCCACGTAGATTCTCATCCCCCTTATATTTATCCAACAAATCTCACTTAAATATTTATACACAAATACAATAATTAATAAATTACCCACATAATTAAGAATTATCTCAAATTACCTAAAATACTACTCACTTTTAACACACTTTATATATCTTGCTATCATGGTCATGTGGTACCTTGTATGGCACTAGTCCATAAATACCGAGTATTTTAGCTTGGGCCGTATACTCGTCACTTGTTTGAAATAGCACAATGCTTATAATCTCAAAATAATCTCATTCCCGAACTTACGTGATTAGCTTACGACAGAACTTTAACATACGAAAATGCGGAAGCCAACATCTCGTTTTCGAGCTTATATCAATTTACTTATGGCATACTTCCACGTACGAAAACGTGGGGTGTAACATCATTATCCCCTTTGTAATATTCATCCTCGAATGTTGACTGATGCACTTATCGTTTTCATGACTTATGCCTTTCGAATACTTTAGTACTCTCCTTGCCATCTAGGCAACTGTTCTGTAAATAATTCCAAATGCCATGGCATTCCCCTCTTTAGGCCTCTTTCTCACACCATGACTAACGGTCGGAATCTTTCCAATCTCGTAACTATTGTTACCTTCTATCATGCAGCCTGTACAACTTCGATCTTGTAAGTGCACCTATGCGACTCTTCTCTATTGGATTCCTCACAGTACGAAAATGTGCCTATCTTCATATACAGAGCTCTGATACCACTTTTGTCACGACCCAAACCGATGGGCCACGACGGGCACCCGGTACCTTACTCAACCGAGTACTAACATAACCTATCTTTTTGTAGCATACTATCATAGATAACCAAGCTGGAGAGGCCGCCGTGAGATAATTATACATAAGACATACGGGCCTATAAGACCAATGTGATCCATTATATACTTAAAACATAGGCGGACAAGGCCGTACAATCTTTCATGTACACAACATATGTCTACAAGCCTCCGAGGATACATAAATATCATAAGGGTCGGGACAGAGCCCGCCATACCAATCAACACATGTCTTAATCATAATGACCAATAGCAACTCCAGAGCAAATGGAGCGCACCAACATCTTCGGCTGAGATGATAGCCTACTTGGAGGACTCTCGACCTGTCTATCGGGACATGCGGGCATGAAACACAGCGTCCCCAGGCAAAAGGGATGTCAATACAAATAATGTTCCGAGTATGTAAGAGATGAAAATCAGGAAATAATAGACATGCGAGAAACATGGAGTAAAAGACTCGATATGTACGTCTACATAGCTTTGTGAATCATTTCATTTTTATAATGTCATGCATATGCTTATAAATGTCATACAAAGCATAGGTATATCCGTTCATAACATCATCAAGCCTCTGAGGGCATCCCATCATATCATTTCGGTCACTGTGGGCAAATCATCAATGTATACCAGTTGATCAGGTGGTGGTGCGTATATAACGGCGTAACCTTTTCCCATATCCCATATACATATATATACATATAAATATGCATATATAACACCATATGGTTATGGGTCAATGTACATGTATAAATGAATGCAATGCATGAAAAGTACGTCAATAAAATCTTTCGAAATGTCATAAGACCATTATACCTCTAATTAATATCATGAAATAAACTTTATCAACTTACGTATTTTTTGAGACCCATGAACAGATGATAGAATAATAAGACACATGGGAAATCAAGAATATAGACGCCCCTAGTATTTCTATAAATAGAGTCATTTATGAAAGTTGCGTATTTTGCTCGTTTCACTTATATCATTTGGATCACGCCAAAAAGAAAGAAGGGATAGCCTTAACATACCTTGTACACCTTACTATCATGGCCACGTGGTACCTTGTATGGTACTAGTCCATAAATGCCGAGTATTATAGCTCGCACCGTATTTTATACCAAATTTTAAAATTTCGCCGAAACTCATTTTCTTCGATTCGCTTATCCTCTCACCGTCACGAATTTTCTCGTCACTTGTTTGAAATAGCATAATTCTTAAAATCTCAAAATAATCTCATTTCCGAACTTACGTCGATTACCTTACGACGAAACTTTAACGTACAAAAATGCGGGATGTGACATCTCATTTCCGAGCATTCATCAATTTATTTATGGCGTACTCTCACGTACGAAAATATGGGGTGTAACATCATTCCCCTCTTTGGAACATTCGTCCTCTAATGTTGACTGATGCACTTATCATTTTCATAACTTATGTCTTTTGAATACTTTAGTATTCTCCTTACCATCTAGGCAACTGTTCTATGAATAAATCCAAAAGCCAGGGCATTCCCCCCTTCAGGCCTCTTTCTCACACCATGACCTGTGATCGGAATCTTTCCAATCTTGTTACTGTTGCTACCTTTTATCATGCAGCCTGTATGACTCTTACTTTGTAAGTGCGTCTATACGACTCTTCTCTACTTTTTCCTCCAGGTTATTAGCCAATTTCTAGCCCTCACTTTGTAAACATATACAGAGCTTGATAAGATATCCCTCTAGGCATCTATAGGTATACTGCAGTTCTTCGCTCGGTACTTTTTTGAATTTACGAATATTTCTATATCTTATTTCATAGACCCGGTTATTCATCCGTATGACTTTACTGCATCTAGGTAGGTCATACTATACCATAACTCTTACATCGATTTATCGTTGCTGAAGTCCGCTACCAAATTCCAGCTTACTCTCGTTACTTATCTTATATGTATAAGTATAAGTCGTTTAATGCTTCCTCATTACTTTTCATCTTAAGAATGATGGCCTAATCTCATCTCATACTTTGTAACTTTTATCCATCCATTGTCGTACTAATTTGAGATGATTCTTAATTATGTGGATAATTGGTTAATTATTGAATTAGTGGAGAATTACCAAGTTAATTAAGAAATTCATAATTAATTAAGATTTTTGATAAAATCTTGAACCTTACGTGGTAGCCAATGAAAAGCCCAACGAATGACTCTTGAACCATATAGCAAGATGGCACACTTAGAAAATTATGCGGCCAAGTGATCAAATTAGTAGGGCCCACACCCACTACTACAAAAGGGCTTCTTTATACACAAAATAGAGATGCTTACATCCCATCTCTAAGTAATGATCTTCAGCAAGATTTCTTCAAAGAACATATATGATATGTAAGGTGATTTACTTCCATATATGATAATTAACTTGATTTACTTCCATATAAGATAAGTAACGTGATTTACTTCCCCATATCTGATACGTAACGTGATTTACTTCAACAAGAATTCATACGAGACTTCTTAGGATAATAGCAACGGGATTTTTCGATTCTAATGGAGTATGGTATAATATTTCTCAAGAATATCATACGGATTTTCCCATACTTCGATCCCACATTATGTGTTCTTCGCAAAAGACGTGTGTTAGAGGAATTTTCAAGAGAATTGATCCAGCTGAGTTAAGGCTAACCCTTCTTTCTTTTTGGCATGATCCAAGTGATACAAACGAAACGAGCAAACACACAGCTTCCATAAATGACTCTATTCATAGGTATGCTAGAGATGATTCTTTTCTTGATTCCCCAAGTATCCTATTATTCTATCATCTGTTCATGGGTCTCAGAAAATACGTAAGTTGATAAAGTTTATTTCATGATATTAATCAGAGGTATAATGGTCTTATGACATTCCGAAAGATTTTATTGACGTACTTCTGATGCATCTCATTCATTTATATATGTACATTGACCCATGACCAGATGGCGTTATATACACGTATATATATGTACTTATATGTATATGGGATATGGGAAAAGGCTATGGCCTTATATACGCACCACCACATGTTCAGTTGGTATACATTCATTTATTTTGCCCATAGTGGCCGAGATGATATGATGGGATGCCCTCAGAGGCTTGATGATGTTATGAACACATGTACCTATGCATGACATGATATTCGGACGCATATGCATGACACTATAAGTATTTCATGATTTGCAGAGTTATCCAGACTTACATGTCGAGTTGTTTACCCCATGTTTCTCTCATGTCTATTATTTACTAATTTTCATTCCTTACATACTCAATAGATTATTTGTACTGACATCCCTTTTGCCTGGGGATGCTGCGTTTCATGCTCGCAGGTTCCGATAGACAGGTCGAGAGTCCTCCAAGTAGGTTATCAGCTCAGCGGAAGATGTTGGTGTACTCCATTTGCTCCGGAGTTGCTTATTTGGTCAGTATGATTAGGACATGTATTGATTAGTATGACGGGGCCCTGTCCCGACCTTTATGACATTTATGTACTCTTAGAGCCTTGTAGACATATGTCAAGTACGTAAAAGATTGTATGGCCTTGTCGGCCTATGTTTAGTGTACGAGTGGTCATTTTGGTCTTATAGGCATGTATGTCTTATGTATAAGTTAGTATTACATGTTTTATTCTAGTTATCCTATGACAACCTTTCCATCTCATTTACCTATCATAGCATGATACGGAAAGGTACATTATGTTGGTACTCGGTTGAGTAAGGTACCGGTTGCCCGTCGCGGCCCATTGGCTTGGGTCATGAAGAAAGTGGTATCCTGGATTATGTGGGTAATTAGTTAATTATTGGTTAATGGAAGATTAACAAGTTGATTAAGGAATTGTGGATAATTAAATAAGGTCTTTGGAAAAGACTAATACTAATACGTGGCAGCCATATACATGAGTCATTAAGTGACTCTTGAACAATAGTACAAGGTGGCACTCTTTAAAGAATAATTGAGAAAAATGGTTTCTTAAATGCAAGATTTGCAAAGATAAGGAATTCATAAAAAAGCCATAAGTCTCTAATGTTATTGCTTCAATAAGTATCTTGCAAAAGTGGTGATCAAATTCACAAAGTGGTTATATGGAATTTGCTACAAAAATTTATACGAGATTTCATAAGGTAATAGAAACGAGATTTTGTGATTCTAAGGGAGTACGGTGATCTTCCTCAAGAATATTATACGGATTTTTTCCTACTCCAATCTTGTCGTCATGTGTTTTGTCAAAATTAACGTGTGTTAGAGGGATTGTCAAGAGAATCATCTCAGGTATGTTAAGGCTATCACTTATTTCTTTTTGCATGATGTATACAACACAAACGAAACGAGCAAATGCACAATTTACATAAATGACTCTATTCATAGAAATACTAGAGATGCTTATGTTCTTGATTCTCCATGTGTCATATTATTCTATCATCTGTTCATGGGTCTCAGAAAATACGTAAGTTGATAAAGTTTATTTCATGATATAAATCGAAGGCAAAATGGTCTTATGATACTCCGAAAGATTTTATTGACGTACTTCTCATGCATTGCATTCATTTACATTGACCCATGACCAGATGGCGTTATATACGCGTATATATGTATATTATATGTATATGGGATATAGAAAAGGGTTATGGTGTTATATACGTACCACCACATGATCAGCTGGTATACGTTAATGAATTGCCTACAGTGGCCGAGATGATGTGATAGGATGCCCTCAGAGGCTTGATGATGTTATGAACGCATATACCTATTCATTGTATGGCATTTATACGCATATGCATTACATTATAAATATGAAGTGATTCACAGAGTTATTCAGATATACATGTCGAGTCTTTTACTCCATGTTTCTCTCATGTCTATTGTTTACTGATTTTCATTCCTTACATATTCGGTATATTATTTGTATTGACATCCCGTTTTCCTGGGGATGCTGTGTTTCATGCCCGCAAGTCCTGATAGACAGGTCAAAAGTCCTCCAAGTAGGCTGTCAGCTCAGCGGAAGATGTTGGTGCGCTCCATTTGCTCCGGAGTTGCTATTGGTCAGTATGATTGGGCATGTATTGATTGGTATGCCGGGGCCCTGTCCTGGACTTATGACGTTTTTGTACTCTTAGAGGCTTGTAGACATATGTCATGTATATGTAAGATTGTATGGCCTTGTCGGCCTATGTTCAGTGTACGAGTGATTATTTTGGCCTTATAGGCCCGTACGTCATACGTATACGTTTGGATTACTTGGTGGGTCGACCAAGGTCGAGTATTTTCCCCATGTTCTATTCTACTTATCTTATGACAGCCTCTTCTACTCATTTACCTATGATAGTATGATACGAAAGATACATTACGTAGGTACTCGGCTGAGTAAGGTACCGGGTGCCCGTTGTGGCCCATCAGTTTGGGTCGTGACAAAAGTTATATTAGAGTCTTCTATGTCTGTATAATTGTCAAAATATATGCTGCATGTATAAAATATTCAAACTCTTAAGTGCGTTCATAACGTACTCTAGGTCATTAATCGAATAATTCTTTTCGTTCCTTCTCAGTTTTTTTTAATGCAAGCTATTATTTTTCCGGATCATTCTGCCCCATTGTTGCATGCATACTTAGATTATCCTAGTTCCCACGTGCCCGTTACTTCAGATCATGGTACACATTGTGTGTCACGACCTATTTAGCATAATAGCCTTTTGTCCGCATACACAATCCGGTGGGAGCTTCATACTGACTTCTTATGAGGCTGGTACTCTTCTAACTGGCTTTCTCATAGAGCCGTTATGAAATACGGTTGTTTTACTATCTCTCTTGTACCTCTGATATTAAGGGTGATTCTGCATTATTTTCAATCACGATTTCTATAATTTTCTGGGTCCAATAATCAGACTCCTGATTTACTTGGTTGATGTAACTCTTTAGTTTCCTCTTCCTTCTGATCAACCTTTATGTAGGATTAAGCTATCTTCCGATTTACGGCTTCTGGTATTAGTTATTACTTTAGCCTTTCATGGGCGCTATGGAATATCCATCATACAATCTTGTGACAATTCAATCCTTTGTCTATGCCCTAGGCTCAATTCTTTCTTTTAACTTATGCCAGAGTCTTCTACGGCAGTATGAATGTCAACATATATGTTGCATGGATATCACTCTGAAGTCTTAAGTGCATAATCCATTTTGTTCCTTCCGAGTGTCCTTTAAACTTAAGCTATTACTTTTACTGGTCTTTCTGCCACTCTGTTGCATGTAGACTTAGCTTATCTTAGTTCCCACGCATGTCAGAATTTTTGTGCAACTCACATGTTCTCGAATATTACTATTAGATGTGAATACTAGCATGATAAAAAAAAATCAGAAGATAGGCACTGAAAACCTGGAAGGGATAAATACTATCTTAGTTTGACTCGCATCCCTAGTAGAGTGAGAATGCTAAACAACCGAAGAGCCACTGGATGGAGCAAAGAGGAGCTAAAATCGAAAGAATGTCTTGTTCTAGTTTTCAGAATAAAGTGATAGACGTAAATGTTAGCGGAAAATAAGAAGAGAGTTAATGAAGCATTATGAGTATGATGAAATACATGGATGACAATGGTAGATCAAAAAGATGACAGTATTACAAAGTCTATAGTCAATTCAAGGAAAAGACGAGAGGTGACAGGCCTTGAGGCAACAAAAGAGTATAGGCCATAAAGTCATATCCTCATTTCAAGAAATATGTTCGTGACTCCAACACGACTACCAGAAGGAAACGTTAGACCCCAGAACAATAGAAATCAGGATGGGCTACAAGAAATTTCAAGTTATCAGTGGTAAATTATAGATCAATATTGAGGTGAATTAACAATAGATGGAGAAAGTCACAAAGTATGAGATGTGATTAGGCCACCATTCTTAAGATGAACAGTAATGAGGAAGCATTAAAGGACTTAGATTTATACATATAGGATAAGAACGAGAGTAACCCGGAATTTGGTAGCAGACCTCAGTATCAATAAATCAAAGTAAGAATTATTGCAGTAAATCATACGGATGGATAAATGGGCCTACAAAATAAGGAATAACGATATTAGTAAGTTCAACAAAATACCGAGCGAAAAACTTTAGTATACTCATAGATGCCCAGAGGGACATCTTATCAAGCTCTGTACATGTTTACGAAGTAAAGCCTAGAGATTGGCTAAAAGCTGAATGAAAAAAAGAGAGAAGAGTCGCATAGACACACTTACAAGGTCAGAGTCGTAGAGGCTGCATGACAGAAGATTGCAACAGTTACGAGATTGGAAGGATTCCGACCACAAGTCATGGTGTAAGAAAGAGGCCTAAAGGGGGGAATGCCCAGGCCTTTGGATTTATTCAAAAAATAGTTGCCTAGATGGCAAGGAGAGTACTAAAGTATTCGGAAGACATAGGTTATGAACATGACAAGTGCATCAGTCAACATTCAAGGACGAATGTTCCAAAGTTGGGGAATATTGTTACATCCCGCATTTTCGTATGTTAAAGTTTCGTCGTAAGTTAATCGACGTAAAGTTCGGGAATGAGATTATTTTGAGATTATAAGAATTATGCTATTTCAAAACAAGTGATGAGTAAATTCGTGAAGGAGAGAGGGTAAGCAAATCGAAGAAAATGAATTTGGTAAAAGTTTGACATATTGGGATAAAATACGGCCCGAGCTAAAATACCTAATATTTATGGACTAATACCATACAAGGTACCAGATGGCCATGATAGTGAGATGAATAAAGTGTGTTAAAAGGAGTAGTATTTTAAGAAATCTACCTTATGAAGGTATGATTCTAAGTATGGCAAGACAAAGATTAAGCTTTAATTCGGATTCACAACTCTAAGAGATTTGCAACGAAGCTATTCGGTGTAATCTCAACGAGATTTGCAATTCTAAGAGATCTTGGTACAACCTTTATTAAGAACATCATACGAATTATTCCCTACTTCGATTTGCCGTTATGTGTTGTCGGAATCAACGAGTGTTAAAGGGATTGTCAAGAGAATCGGCTCAGGTATGTTAAGGTTAAGTCCTTCCTTCATTTTGGCATGATCTCGTAACTACATGCGTTTGATAACGAGGCATAAAGAGAAGTTCATACTCCAAAATTTATATACATTATCCTAGTCTCATAAATTACAGTATTCTCCTTATCGGGACTTCATATTTAATTGAGTATTTTCTCTTCCAGTCAAGAGAGCAGAGAGCCTAGATATACAGTATTACAGTATTCTCATTACCATCGAGCTATAATCGATGGGCAGGCCCCTATTGGGCAACCTTTGATCAGATGGTAAATTATATACCGAGCCTATTGTGGCCGAGCGTCTATGAGCGAGCCCAACTTGGCCGAGGTACAGATCCAAGTATGGCCGAGCGCCTTTGAGCGAGCCTACTACGGAAGAGCAGTTATATATATACAGAGCCTTATAGGGCTGAACAACTATTTTACTTACTATATTGAGAGAATTGAGTTAGTATAAGCAGGTAAGCATATCTTCATATTATCTTTGACTCCTAGTTACTTTCAAATATTATATTATCAGTTCTGTTTTAGCTTTCAGTATATTTCCTTACATACTCGGTACATTATTTTTACTGACATCCCATTTACCTGGGGACGTTGCGTTTCATACCCGCAGGTCTCGATAGACAGGTCGAGAGTCCTCCAAGTAGGCGATCAGATCAACGGAAGATGTTGGTGCACTCCATTTGCTCCGGAGTTGCTTGTTTGGTCAGTATGATTTAGATGTGTATTATTTGGTGGCGGGGCTCTGTCCCTACCTTTATGTCATTTATGTATTCTTATAGGCTTGTAGACAAATGTCATGTACGTAAAAGATTGTATGGCCTTGTCGGCCTATGTTCAGTGTATGAGTGGTTATTTTGGTCTTATAGGCCCATACGTCTTATGTATACGGCCCATTTTATATCATACGATTTGGGTAGACCTTTCAGGTATGTTTAGGGAGTACTGCATTATAGACCATGAAAAGTAATTGCTTACGTTTAAAGAAAGCTGAGATGGAATGAAAGGAATTATTCGATCAATGATCCAGAGTTAGTTACATTATGAACACACTCTAGATTTCGTGTGTTATCCATGCAGTATATATGTTGACAATCATATAGTCGTAGAAGACTCCGGTATAAGTTAAAAGAAAGAATTGAGCCCAAGGCATAGACAAAGGATTGAATTGTTAGAAGTTTGTGTCATGGATATTCCATAGCACCCATGAAAGGCTAAGGTAATAACTAATACCTGCAGCCGCATATTTGAAGATATCTTAAGCCTACATGAAGGCTGATCAGAAGGAAAAGGAAACTAAAGAGTTACACCAACTCAGTAAATCAGGAATCTGATTATTAGACCAAGAAGATTTTAGACCTCGTGATTGAGAACATTGCAGGATCACTCTTAAACACAAGAGAGATAGTACAGTAGGCATATTCTATAATGGCTCTACGATAACGCCAGTTAGAAGAGTACCAGCCTCATAAGAAGTCAGTATGAAACTCCCACCCGATTATGTATGCACCATACGTGTAACTATTATAATAGAGATTCACGTTGTCGAAGTGAATTATACCTCTATGGAAGGGAGGTCATGAAAGAGATAGAAGATGTGATGCGAGATTTTAAGGTAAGTAAGTTAAAGATGAACAAGGTACGTTGAAGGAAGGTTGCGAGTAATATAAATAAGGAGTAAAGAAGAGTTTGAGACGATGTGATGTATCGCTTGATGTTCCGGAATAATATAAGGAAATCTATGGTGCAAGCAAGTTGAAGGAAGGTTGCGAGTAATATAAATAGATATGTGTAGGTCGCAAGCTAAAGTATGGTAAAGAGACAAGGTTTTAGGAACACAGGAGTAAGGATAAGAAAGGGCGAGTGAGGAGGTGCCGAGAATGGATAAGTCCTTGGGATTAAGCCCATGAAAACAAGAGAGCTGATGGTTTCTCTAAGTTATGGAAAGCTCAGTATAGCCTGAATGAACTCTAAAGAGTCTAAGACTAGTAGCATTAGAAGAGATGGAATGCTGCACTGGTAGTAGAATGAATGTGTAATTGTGATGGATGAAGGATGGAGTGTGGGCCTTCGATTGTCCATGCAAGAAAAATCACATTGGGATGCTATGAAATACGATTATGGAAATATAGCATTGTATCGCCCCAAGGTGGATCGTGAAAATCACTTCAAATGATCCTCAATGCAACGTGAGCCCAAGTGATTACGTAAGAATTTTCAAGTTATCAGTGGTAGATTGTAGATCAATATTGAGGTGAATCAACAATGGATGGACAAAAGTCACAAAGTATGAGATGAGATTAGGCCGTCATTCTTAAGATGAACAGTAATGAGGAAGCATTAAAGGACTTAGATTTATACATATGGGATAAGCAACGAAAGTAACCTGGAGTTTGGTAGCATACCTAAGCAACGATTAATCGAAGTAAGAGTTATGGTATAGTATGACCTACCTAAATACAGTAAAGTCATACGAATGGATAACCGGGTCTATAGATGCCCAAAGAGACATCTTATCAAGCTCTGTATATGCTTACAAAGTGAGGCCTAGAGATTGCCTAAAAGCTGGAGGAAAAATGAGAGAAGAGTTGCATAGGCACACTTACAAGGTCAGAGTCGTACAGGCTGCATGATAGAAGGTAGAACAGTTACGATATTGGAAGGATTCCGACCACAAGTCATGGCATGGAAAGAGGCCTAAAAGGGGGAATGCCTTGGACTTTGGATTTATTCACAGAACAGTTTCCTAAATAGCAAGGAGAGTATTAAAGTTTTCGCAAGAGATATAGGTTGTGAGAATGATAAATGCATCGGTCAACATTCGACGATGAATGTTCCAAAGGAGGGAATGATGTGACACCCCATGTTTTCGTACGTGAAAGTATGCCATAAGAAAATTGATGGAAGCTCAAAAATGAGATATTACATCCCACATTTTCGTATATTAAAGTTTCGTCGTAAGTTAATCGACGTAAGTTCGGGAATGGGATTATTTAGATATTATAAGCATTATGCTATTTCAAACAAGTGACTAGTAAATTCGTGAAGGTAAGAGGGTAAGCAAATCAAAGAAACTGAATTTCGTCAAAGTTTGACATTTTGGAATAAAATACAGTCCGAGCTAAAATACCTGCTATTTATGGACTACTACTATACAAGGTACCACATGACCATGATAGTAAGATGTATAAAGTGTGTTAAAATCAAGTAGTATTTTAAGTAATTTAAGATAATTCTTAATTATCTAGATAATTGGTTAATTATTGGTTTAATAGGAGATTAACCATGTAATTAAGGATTTGTGAATAATTAGTAGGTGGGGACAAAGCCCCCCACGTGGCAGCCACATAAGAGCCATTAAGTGACTCTTAAATCATTTGGCAAGGGGGCAACATGTAAAGATATGAGCACCTCATCCCAGTTGATTAAAGAATCTTATCAAAACAAAAGACTTCTCAATTTAAGATTTTTACTAATTCACAAAGATATGAATTCACTAAAGCCATAAAAGTCTTTCAACTTGATTGCTCTAGCAAGTATCATACAAGGTTATGATCAATTTCACAAAGTGATTATATGGAATTTGCTACAAGAACTCATACAAGACTACTAGTAACGTGAGATTTTCATATCATCTTCAACAAGAGTTTCATATCTTCTTCAACGAGAGTTTTATAGCAATTCAACAAGATTTCATAGCATCTTAAGTAGTGTGAGATTTTTTAATTATAAAGGAGTATGGTGCAATCTTTCTAAAGAATATCATACAGATTTTCCGCTACTTTGATCCGCCGTTACATGTTGTCTCAATTAACAGTTGTTAAAGGGATTGTCAAGAGAATCGAATCAGGTATGTTAAGGATATCCCTTCTTTCTTTTTGGCATGATCCAAATGATACAAATGAAACGAGCAAAATACGCAACTTTCATAAATGACTCTATTCATAGAAATACTAGGGGTGTCTATATTCTTGATTCTCTATGTGCATTATTATTATATCTTCTGTTCATGGGTATCAGAAAAATACGTATTTGATAAAGTTTATCCGAAAGGCATATTGAGTTTATGACAATCCAAGAAATCTTATGAATGTAATTCTTATGTATTTCATGCATTTATACATGTACATTGACCTATGACCAGATGGCGTTATATACGCGTATATTATAAGTAAATGGGACATGGGAGAAGGTTATGGCATTATATACGCACCACCACCTGATCAGCTGGTATACGTTGATAATTTACCCACAATGGTTGAAATGATATGATGGGATGCCCTTAGAGGCTTGATGATGTTATGAATACATATACCTATTCATGGTATCGCATTTATATGCATATGCATGACATTATAAAAATGATATGATTCACAGAGCTATGCAGACGTACATCTCGGGTGTTTTACTCCATGTTTCTCTCAAGTCTATTATTTATTGATTTTCATTCCATACATACTTGGTACATTATTTGTACTAACGTTCCTTGTACCTGGGGATGCTGCGTTTCATGCCCGCAGGTCCCGATAGATAGGTCGAGAGCCCTCCAAGTAGGCTATCAGCTCAGCGAAAGATGCTGGTGTGCTCCATTTGCTCCGGAGTTACTTTTTTGGTCAGTATAATTTAGACATTTATTGTTTGGTATGGCGGGACTCTATCCCAACCTTTATGAAAATAATGTATTCTTAGAGGCTTGTAGATAGATGTCATGTCCGTAAAAGATTGTATGGCCTTGTCGGCCTATGTTCATTGTACGAGTGGTTATTCCTAAATTATATTATATTCGTAATACAACGATACTGACATCTAGAAATACGATTGGTAAGGGATTGAATATGGCTGTGGAAGAATTGAGTTAGAGGAACTCAATTTTAAATCACGCTTATGATGAGTAAATCTAAGGGAGTACGGTACAATCGCTCCCAAGAATATCATACGGATTTCTTCCTAATTCGATTCGCCGTTACATGTTCTTCGCACAAAATGTGTGTTAGAGTGATTGTCAAGAGAATCAGTTCAGGTATGTTAAGGCTATCCCTTCTTTCCTTTTGGCATGATTCATATGATACAAACGAAAAGAGCAAATGCACAAATTCCATAGATAACTCAATTCATAGAAATGTTAGAGATGCTTATGTTCTTGATTTCCTGTGTGTCCTATTATTCTATCATCTGTTCATGGGTCTCAGAAAATACGTAAGTTGATAAAGTTTATTTCATGATATTAATAAGAGGTATAATGGTCTTATGACGTTCCGAGATTTTATTAATGTATTTCATATGCATTTAATTAATTTATACATGTACATTGACCCATGACCAGATGGCGTTATATACGCATATATTATATGTATACGGGATATGGGAAAAGGTTACGGCGTTATATACGCACTACCACCTGATCAGCTGGTATACGTTGATGATTTTGCCCACAGTGGCCGAGATGATATGATAGGATGCCCTCAGAGGCTTGATGATGTTATGAATGCATATACCCATGCATAGTATGATATTTATATGCATATGCATGACATTTTAAATATTAATGATTCACAGAGTCATTCGGATATATATGTCGAGTGTTTTACTCCATGTGTTTCCCATGTCTATTATTTACTGATTTACATTCCTTACATACTCGGTACATTATTTGTACTGATGTCCCTTTTGCCTGGGGACGCTGTGTTGCATGCCCGCAGGTCTCGATAGACAGGTCGAGAGTCCTCCAAGTAGGCTATCAGCTCAGCAAAAGATATTGGTGCACTCCATTTGCTCCGGAGTAGCTTGTTTGGTCAGTATGATTTAGACGTGTATTGTTTGGTATGGCGTGGCTTTGTCCCGACCTTTATGACAATTATGTATTCTTAGAGGCTTGTAGACAGATGTCATGTATATGAAAGATTGTAAGGCCTTGTCGGCCTATGTTCATTGTACGAGTGCTCATTGTGGCCTTATAGGCCCATATGTCAAATGTATAAGTGTTTATATCAGATGTGTTGTCTTATATTGATAATCACCTTATGTTTATTCTGGTTAGCCCATGGCGGCCCGTTTGGACCAATTGCGAATGACAGTACGATAAGAAGGATGTGTAACATTAGTACTCGATTGAGTGAGGCACCGGGTGCCCGTCGCGGACCATTGTTTGGGTCGTGACAAAAGTATTATAAGAGCATGAGGCCGACATTGAGTGAAGGAAAAGTTATGGTGATTCTACGTTCACCATACCTTAACCTAGTGGCAAGGTAATACGTAAAAGGTTTTAAGTGATCAGTAGTATATTGTAGATAAATATTGAGGTGAATCAATAATAGATGGATGAAAGTCACAAAGTATGAGATGAGATTAAGCCACCATTCTTAAGATGAACAGTAATGAGGAAGCATTAAAGGACTTAGATTTATACATATGGGATAAGCAACGAAAGTAACCTGGAATTCGGTAGCAGACCTCAGTAACGATAAATCGAAGTAAGAATTATGGTATAGTATGACCTACTTAGATGCAGTAAAGTCATATGAATGAATAATCAGGTCTATGAAATAAGATATTGCAATATTCGTAAGTTTAACAGAGTACCGAGCAGAGAACTTCAGTGTACTTATAGATGCCCAGAGGGACATCTTATAGCTCTGTATGTGCTTACAAAGTGAGGCCTAGAGATTGGCTAAAAACTGGACAAAAAAGGAGAAAAGAGTCGCATAGGCTCACATACAAGGAAAGAGTCGTACAGGCTGCATGGCAGAAGGTAGCAAGAATTACGAGATTGGAAAAATTCCGACCACAGACCATGGTGTGAGAAAGAGGCCTAAAGAGGGGAATGCCCTGGCCTTTGGATTTATTCAAATAACAGTTGCCTAAATGGCAAGAGGAGTATTAAAGTATTCGCAAAAGCTATGGGTTATGAGAATGATAAGTACATCAGTCAACATTCGAGGACGAATGTTCCAAAGGGGGGAATGATGTTACACCCCATGTTTTCATACGTAAAAGTACGCCATTAGTAAATTGATGAAAGCACGAAAATGAGATATTACATCCCCCATTTTCGTACTTTAAAGTATTGTCGTAAGTTAATCGTTGTAAGTCCGGGATTGGGATTATTTTGCGATTATAAGCAGCATGCTATTTCAAACAAGTGATGAGTAAATTCGTAAAGATGAGAGGGTAAGCAAATCAAAGAAAATGAATTTCATCAAAGTTTGACATTTTGGGATAAAATATGGCACGAGCTAAAATACCTGGTATTTATGGACTAGTACCACACAAGGTACCACAGGGCCATGATAGTAAAGTGTATAGAGTGTACTAAACGTGAGTAGTATTTTAAGTTAATTGAGATAATTCTTAATTATATGGGTAATTTGTTAATTATTGGTTTGATGGGAGATTAGCCATGTAATTGAGGATTTGTAAATAATTAATAGTTGGGGACAAAGCCTACCACGTGGAAGCCACATAAGAGACATTAAGTGACTCTTAAATCACTTGACAAGGTGGAAACATGTAAAAAGATGGGCACCTCATCCCATTTGATTAAAGAATCTTATCAAAACAAAAGACTTCTCAATTCAAGATTTTCACTAATTCACAAAGATATGGAATTCACTAAAGCCATAAAAGTCTTTAAACGTGATTTCTCCAGCAAGTATCATACAAGGTTATGATCAATTTCACAAAGAGATTATATGGAATTTGCTACAAGATCTCATACAAGAGTACTAGCAACGTGAGATTGTCATATCATCTTCTACAAGATTTGCATATCATCTTCAACGATAGTTTTATAGCAATTCAACAATATTTCATAGCATCTTAAGCAACGTGAGATTCTGCAATTATAAGGGAGTACGGTGCAATCTTTATCAAGAATATCATACGGATTTTCCCCTACTTCGATCCGCCGTTACGTGTTGTCGCAATCAACGGATGTTAAAGGGATTGTCAAGAGAATCGGTTCCGGTATGTTAAGGCTATCCCTTCTTTTCTTTTGGCATGATCTATACGATACAAACAAAACAAGAAAATATACAACTTCCATAAATTACTCTATTCGTAGAAACGCTAGAGATGTGTATATTCTTGTTTTCCCATAAGTCTTATTATTCTATCGTCTGTTCATGGGTC
Organism: Nicotiana otophora; assembly: GCA_000715115.1. NCBI lineage: Eukaryota > Viridiplantae > Streptophyta > Magnoliopsida > Solanales > Solanaceae > Nicotiana > Nicotiana otophora. The sequence continues at coordinate 46,434 of AWOL01S0021469.1, read as the reverse complement.
TTATAAAATATGTAAGTTGATAATGTTTATTTAATGATATTAATCAAAAGCATAATGGTCCTATGACGTTCCGAGAGATTTTATTAACGTATTTCATATGCATTGCATTCATTTATACATGAACATTGACCCATGACCAGATGGCATTATATACGCATATATATGTGTATATATATATGTATATGGGATATGGGAAAAGGTTACGGCGTTATATACGCACCACCACCTGATCAGCTGGTATACGTTGATGATTTGCCTACAATGGCCGAGATGATATGATGGGATGCCCTTAGAGGCTTAATGATGTTTTGAACACATGTACCTATGCACGACATGACATTCATATGCATATGCATGACACTATAAGTATTTCATGATTTATAGAGTTATGCAGACTTACAGGTTGAGTCATGTACTCCATGTTTCTTCCATGTCTTTTATATACTTATTTATGTACCTTACATACTCGATACATTATTTGTACTGACGTCCTTTGTTGGGGACGCTGCATTCATGCCTGTTGGTATAGAAACTCCGTTTGATCAGCCCTTATAGTAGAGGCTAGTTTAGCATTCAGTGAAGGATCGGTAAGACTCCACCTCATTCGGAGTGCATCCGAGTCTATGAGTCATCGTGTCATAATATTACTAGGCATGACTTTATTGTAACACCCCGGAACATGATTTCAAAGTACTTAAGTGTAAGGCCTGGTAAAATTTGCAAAGAAAATAATGTCTTACGGTGCCTGCTCGAACCTTTTGGGTTGAACAATGCACGAAAAAGTAAAGCAATTTTTTGCCGGAAAAGAGTGCTTATGCGGTCCATTATGTGACCGCATAATCACTATGCGGGCCGCATAATGGCCATAGAAGTGAGCAGGAGAGAGCTATTCTGGAAGCAGCTATACGGTCGACTATGCGACCGCATAACTATTATGCGGTGCATTATGCGATCGCATAACAGTTATGCGGACCGCATAGTGACCGCATACACAGGTAGTTCTTTTGGCTATTTTGTAATCAATTATGCGGTCCGCATAACCATTATGTAGTCATATATGTGACTGCATAACCTGTTCCGGAGCTTCATTTTTGGGTTTTTAAAACCCGACCCTATTTTTTTAAATACACGCTTTGGGTCATTTTTGAGCTATTATCTGACATTTTAGAGTGAGAGAGGGTGCCCTAGAGTGAGAAGGTGTTCTCCAATAATTGTTCTTCAATTCTTGCCCAAGTGTTGGAAGATTGAGAAGGGAAACTTACTAGATCTTCATCCTAGAGGTAAGCTTCTACACCCTAACCCTCAATTTCCAACTTTGTGTAGAAATGGATAATAAGCAAGATAATTTCTGGGGAAGAGGGTTGGGTATTTTACATGCATGTGTTATCAAGGTGTGTAGAATGATTGTTGAGATAAAAATGGTAAAGGTTGGGTTGTGGGATGATGGAATCCTCCATAAAAGGATCTTGAAACCTTAATGCATATCTAGTGTTTGATAAAATGCTGAAATGAGCAAGAACTATGATCATCTTCCTAATTTTGGTTTAATTTGTATATTTCTATAATAGATTGAAGTTGCTAAAAGTTTCGGAACATTTAGCGTGTAAAGAAGCTCAAGTGAGGTATGTTGGCTAAACTCTTCTTTAAGAGTTGAAATTCTCATTATCCTTGTGAGTTCCGAGATGTTGATTATAAATCGANGTGTAAGGAAGCTCAAGTGAGGTATGTTGGCTAAACTCTTCTTTAAGAGTTGGAATTCTCATTATCCTTGTGAGTTCCGAGATGTTGATTATAAATCGAGTATTCCGATCAGCTTTGTGATGATGATATATGTTCAATTCATATTCCGAATGCTCTTATCATATTGCATTATAAATTGATGATGTGTCCCAAACTATGGATTACGTATCCACATGTTATAATTGCTAGTCGTGATTTATGTGAAAGGTATTATGCCAAGTTGTGTAGAGATTGTGATTGTGATACACCTCCACCCGCATACATTGGTGTGAGGCGGCATGACCGCTTTGTGTAGGAATTATGATATTGTTGGACTGCACCTCCACCCGCTTACATTGGGGTGAGGCGGTACGACCGCTTTGTGTATAGTTTTGGTATTGTTGTGGCACCACCACCCGCATACATTGGGGTGAGGTGGCATAGCCGCTTTGTGTAAGTTCTTAGTACTGTGGTTATATATCCACCCGCATACATTGGGGTGAGGCGGCAGGGCTACTTGATTAGAGTTGTGGTATTGTACGTACACCTCCACCTGCATACATCGGGTGAGGCGGCGGAGCCGCTTTGTGTGAAGATGGTTACAGAGGATCTCATCTTAAATCCTATAAATGTTGTTGATAGCTTTTAATAAGCTTGATATGGTTGAGACAGTTATCTATATTATTCTATTGCCGCACTGGTTATCATAGTTATCTTGTATTTCTAAATTCTTAAATTGGTGTTTAGTTTTCATACTAGTACTATTAGACGGTACTAACGTCCCTTTTGCCGGGGGCACTGCATCTTTAAGTGGATGCAAGTGGTTCCATAGCAGGAGACATTGATCAGTGATAGTAGTACACCTTCTTCCCAGCTGACTTGGTGAGCCCCACTTCATCCCGGGGTCATGCATCTTTTGATCTTTATGTATTATGGTTGAGGTATAGCCGGAGCCTTGTTACTAGCATTATCATTGTTACTCTTCTTTATCCATAGAGGATCCGTATACGTAGTGTGGGTTGTGTATTGGTGTTGTGGAAAGACAAACTATGTTATGTTGTGGTTGTATTACTTGTCCATTTGAGACTTTAAAAATGATGAAACTATTGGTAAGGAATTGGTAATTTGCAGAGATGACCACTTTATTATTTAATTAAGGAAAACATATATTCGCTTTATTCATGAATGAGTTTGGATAGACAGAATCTAATAGGCTTGCTCGGTCGAGTTCACTCGGTTGAGCGCCGGTCGCGCTCCTCGATTTTTGGGGCGTGACATTTATAGCCTCTGTACACGTGATAGCTTCGGCAAAGATGTTGATTTGAAATAGTAATGTAATAGCTTTAAATGTTTCATACGAAGGCCATTTTATACTATATAGCATGAGATTTTGCAATTTGAAGGAGCATGGTGCAATCGTTCTCAAGAATATCATACGGATATTTCCCTACTCCAGATATGATAAGGCTATCCCTTCTTTCTTTTTGGCGTGATCCAAATGATACAAATGAAACGAGCAAAATACGCAACTTTCATAAATGACTTTATTCATAGAAATACTAGGGGTCTTTATATTCTTGATTCCCCATGTGTATTATTATTCTATCATCTGTTCATGGGTCTCAGAAAATACGTAAGTTGATAAAGTTTATTTCATGATATTAATAAGAGGTATAATGGTCTTATGACATTCCGAAAGATTTTATTGATGTACTTTTGATGCATTGCATTTATTTATATATGTACATTGACCCATGACCAAATGGCATTATATACGCGTATATATATATATATATATATATATATATATATATATGTATATATGGAATATGGGAAAATATTACGACGTTATATACGCACCACCACCTGATCAGCTGGTATACGTTGATGATTTGCCCACAGTGGCCGAAATGATATGATGGGATGCCCTCAAATGCTTGATGATGTTATGAACGCATATACCTATGCATGGTATAACATTTATACGCATATGCATGACATTGTAAATATTAATGATTCACAGAGTCATTCGGACATATATGTCGAGTCTTTTACTCCATTTTTTTTCCCATGTCTATTATTTACTGATTTACATTCCTTACATACTCGTTACATTATTTGTACGGACGTCCCTTTTGCCTGGGGACACTGTGTTTCATACCCGCAGGTATCGATAGACAGGTCGAGAGTCCTCCAAGTAGGCTATCAGCTCGGCGAAAGATGTCGGTGCACTCCATTTGCTCCGGAGTAGCTTGTTTGGTCAGTATGATTTAGACGTGTATTGTTTGGTATGGTGGGGATCTGTCCCGACCTTTATGACAATTATGTATTCTTAGAGGCTTGTAGACAGATGTCATGTATATGAAAGATTGTAAGGCCTTGTCGGCCTTTGTTCAGTGTATGAGTGCTCATTGTGGCCTTATAGGCCCATATGTCAAATATATAAGTTTTTATATCAGATTGTGTCGTCTTATATTGAGAATTCCCTTATGTTTATTCTGGTTAGCCCATGGCGGCCCGTTTTGACCAATTGACAATGACAGCATGATAAGAAGGATGTGTAACCTTGGTACTCGATTGAGTAAGGCACCGGGTGTCCGTCGCGGACCATCGGTTTGGGTCGTGACAAAAGTGGTATAAGATCATGAGGCCGACATTGAGTGAAGGAAAAGTTTCAAGTGATCAGTAGTATATTGTAGATCAATATTGCGGTGAATCAACAATAGATGGACAAAAGTCACAAAGTATGAGATGAGATTAAGCCGCCATTCTTAAGATGAACAGTAATGAGGAAGCATTAAAGGACTTAGATTTATACATATGGGATAAGCAAGGAAAGTAACCTGTAGTTCGGTAGAAGACCTCAGTAACGATAAATCGAAGTAAGAATTATGGTATAGTATGACCTACTTAGATGCAGTAAAGTCATATGAATGAATAATCCGGTCTATAAAATAAGATATAGCAATATTCGTAAGTTTAACAGAGTACCGAGCAGAGAACTTCAGTGTACTTATAGATGCCCAGAGGGACATCTTATCAAGCTCTGTATGTGCTTACAAAGTGAGGGCTAGAGATTGGCTAAAAACTGGAGGAAAAAGGAGAAAAGAGTCGCATAGGCGCACATACAAGAAAAAAGTCGTACAGGCTGCATGACAGAAGGTAGCAAGAATTACGAGATTGAAAAAATTCCGACCACAGACCATGGTGTGAGAAAGAGGCCTAAAGAGGGGAATGCCCTGGCCTTTGGATTTATTTAAACAACAGTTGCCTAAATGGAAAGAGGAATATTAAAGTATTCGCAAAATCTATGGGTTATGTGAATGATAAGTACATCAGTCAACATTCGAGGACGAATGTTCCAAAGGGGGGGATGATGTTACACCCCATGTTTTCGTACGTAAAAGTACGTCATTAGTAAATTGATGAAAGCACGGAAATGAATATTATATCCCGCATTTTCGTACTTTAAAGTATCGTCGTAAGTTAATCGTTGTAAGTCCGGGAATGGGATTATTTTGCGATTATAAGCAGCATGCTATATCAAACAAGTGATGAGTAAATTCATGAAGATGAGAGGGTAAGAAAATCGAAGAAAATGAATTTCATCGAAGTTTGATATTTTGGGATAAAATACGGCATGAGCTAAAATACCTAGTATTTATGGACTAGTACCACACAAGGTACCACATGGCCATGATAGTATGGTGTATAGAGTGTACTAAAAGTGAGTAGTATTTTAAGTGAATTGAGATAATTCTTAATTATATGGGTAATTGGTTAATTATTGGTTTGATGGGAGATTAGCCATGTAATTAAGGATTTGTGAATAATTAATAGGTGGGGACAAAGCCCCCCACGTGGAAGCCACATAAGATACATTAAGTGACTCTTAAATTACTTGACAAGGTGGCAACATGTAAAGAGATGGGCATCTCATCCCATTTAATTAAAGAATCTTATCAAAACAAAAGACTTCTCAATTCAAGATTTTGACTAATTCACAAAGATATGGAATTCACTAAAGCCATAAAAGTCTTTCAACGTGATTTCTCCAGCAAGTATCATACAAGGTTATGATCAATTTCACAAAGAGATTCTATGGAATTTGCTACAAGAACTCATACAAGACTACTAGCAACGTGAGATTTGCATATCATCGTCTACAAGATTTGCATATCATCTTCAACGATAGTTTTATAGCAATTCAACAAGATTTCATAACATCTTAAGCAACGTGAGATTTTGCAATTATAAGGGAGTACGGTGCAATCTTTCTCAAGAATATCATACGAATTTTCCCCTACTTCGATCTGCCATTACGTGTTGTCGCAATCAACGGGTGTTAAAGGGACTGTCAAGAGAATTGGTTCCGGTATGTTAACGCTATCCCTTCTTTCTTTTGGCATGATCTATACGACACAAACAAAATGAGCAAATATACAACTTCCATAAATTACTCTATTCGTAGAAACGCTAGAGATGTGTATATTCTTGTTTTCCCATAAGTCTTATTATTCTATCGTCTGTTCATGGGTATTAGAAAATACGTAAGTTGATAAAGTTTTTTTCATGATATTAATCAAAGGCATAATTGTCCTATGATGTACCGAGAGATTTTATTGACGTATTTCATATGCATTGCATTCATTTATACATGAACATTGACCCATGACCAAATGGCATTATATACGCACATATATATATATATATATATATATATATATGGAATATTGGAAAAGGTTACGGGCGTTATATACGCACCACTGCCTGATCAGCTGGTATACGTTGATGATTTTCTCACAATGGCCGAGATGATATGATGGGATGCCCTCAGAGGCTTGATGATGTTTTTAACACATGTACCTATGCACGACATGACATTCTTACGCATATGCATGACACTATAAGTTTTTCATGATTTATAGAGTTATGCAGACTTACAGGTTGAGTCATGTACTCCATGTTTCTTCCATGTCTTTTATATACTTATTTATGTACCTTACATACTCGGTACATTATTCGTACTGACGTCCTTTGTTGGGGACGCTGCATTCATGCCTGTTGGTATAGAAAATCAGTTTGATGAGCCCTTATAGTAGAGACGAGGTTAGCATTCACTGAAGGATCGGTAAGACTCCACCTCATTCGGAGTGCATCCGAGTCTATGAGTCATCATGTCATAATATTACTAGGCACGACTTTATAGCCTCTGTACACGTGATAGCTTCGGCAAAGATGTTGATTTGAAATAGCAACGTAATAGCTTTAAATGTTTCATACGAAGGCCGTTTTATACTATATAGCGTGGGATGTTTTAATTTTAAGGAGTACAGTGCAATCGTTCTCAAGAATATCATACGGATGTTTTCCTACTCCGGATATGTTAAGGCTATCCCTTCTTTCTTTTTGGCGTGATCCAAATGATTCAAATAAAACGAGCAAAATACGCAACTTTCATAAATGACTATATTCATAGAAATACTAGGAGTGTCTATATTCTTGATTCCCTATGTGTATTATTATGCTATCATCAGTTCATGGGCCTCAGAAAATACGTAAGTTGATAAAGTTTATTTCATGATATTAATCAGAGGTATAATGGTCTTATGACATTTCGAAAGATTTTATTGATGTACTTTTGATGCATTGCATTTATTTATATATGTACATTGACCCATGACCAGATGGCATTATATACGCGTATATATATATATATATATATATATGTATGTATATGGAATATGAGAAAATGTTACGACGTTATATACGCACCACCACCTGATCAGCTGGTATACGTTGATGATTTGCCCACAGTGGCCGAAATGATATAATGCGATGCCCTTAGAGGCTTGATGATGTTATGAACGCATATACCTATGCATGGTATGACATTTATACGCATGTGCATTACATTATAAAAATGAAATAATTCACATAGCTATGCAGACGTACATGTCGAGTAGTTTACTCCATATTTCTCTGATGTCTATTATTTCCTGATTTTCATTCCTTACATACTCGGTACATTATTTGTACTGACGTCCCTTTTGCCTGGGGACGCTGCGTTTCATGCTCGCAGGTCCCGATAGACAGGTCGAGAGTCCTCCAAGTAGGCTATCAGTTCAGCCACCACAAACCTTATATTTAGCTACAAAATAGTCCAACCAAAAAGACAACCATATCCCATGTTCTTTCAAGTATTATCTTATGGTTTTCCACTCAAACAACACAACCAACACAAGATTAACCCTAGGCAAAATCAAGAAGATGTTATGAATACCTTGTACAACAGCTATAACTCTAAACCCTATCTCAACTTAGCTCACAATAGCCCCCAATCACACCGCATCACCATAGAAGCATTCTCTTGACAATGCCTATAACACACGTCTTTGCAAAAAAACATGTAACGGTAGATTGAAGTAGAGAAACATCCGTATGATATTCTTGATATCATAGCACGTTATTTCTTATGGACCTTTATAAAAAAAGTTACATAGGTGGAAAATTTAGAGGATTAAGTGGCTTACTCATCTACTAAGTAGGCCACACCCACTAAAGGCTTAAACATGAGATGCCATATTACTATGACTTTCAAAAATATGTGAGATGCTATCTGATTATGAGTCTCTAAAGACTTAAATGTGAGTTTCTACAGGCTTAACGTGAGTTTCTTCAAATGAATTCATGTGGGCATTACAAATCAAAAGGAATCTCTTATAGAGAGTGGCTGTACGTGGATTCTTCGAAGAGCAAAACAATTCCATACCAAAATTAGATAACATGGATTGTTGATTCTGTAAAGCTTGAATTGCAAATTCTAAGAGAATCGGTTCATGTATATTAAGGCTATCCCTTCTTTCTTTTTGGCATGATCTATACGATACAAACGAAACGAGCAAATGCACAACTTTCATAAATGTCTCTATTCATAGAAATATTAGAGATCCATATGTTCTTGAATTTCAATATGTCTTATTATTCTATCGTCTGTTCATGTGTCTCAGAAAACTACTTAAGTTGAAAAAGTTTACTTCATGATATTAATCAGAGGCATAATGATCTTTTGACATTCCGAGAGATTTTATTGACGTATTTATCATGAATTGCATTCATTTATACATGTAGATTGACCCATGACAAGACGACATTATATACGCATATATATGTATATATATATATGTGTGTGTGTGTGTATATGGTATATGGGAAAAGGTTATGGCGTTATATACGCACCACCACCTGATCACTTGGTATACGTTGATGATTTGCCCATAGTGGCTGAGATGATATGATGGGATGCCCTAAGAGGCTCGATGATGTTATGAACGCATATACCTATGCATGGTATGACATTTATATGCATATGCATGATATTATAAAAATTAAATGATTAACAGAGATATCCAGACGTACATGTCGAGTCTTTTACTCCTTGTTCAGACAATATGATTTAGATATGGATTGTTTGGTATGGCAGGGCTTTGTCCCCACCTTTATGACAATTATCGTGACGGGCACCCGATACCCTTACTCAATCGAGTACCAACGTAACGTATCTTTTCATATCATACTATCATAGATAACTGAGCCGGAGAGGCTGCCGTGAGATAGGTAGAATGCAACATGAAATACCAATTTATACATAAAACATACGAGCATATAAGACCAAATTTCATTGAACATAGGCCGACAATGCCATACAATCTTTCACGTACACGACATATGTCTACTAGACTCTAAGGATACATAAATGTCATAAAGGTCGGGACAGAGCCCCACCATACCAATCAACACATGTCCTAATTATACTGGCCAATAGCAACTCGGTAGAAAATGGACCGCACCCACATCTTCCACTAGCTAATAGCCTACTTGGAGGACTCTCGACCTGTCTATCGGGACCTGCGGACATATAACGCTACATCCCCAGGCAAAAGTGACATCAGTACAAATAATGTACCGGGTATGTAAGGAATGAAAATCAGTAAACAATAGACATGAGAGAAACATGGAGTAAAAGACTCGACATGTATGTCTGAATAACTCTGTGAATCATTTCATATTTATTATGTCATGCATATGCGTGTAAATGTCATACCATGCATAGATATATGCATTCATAACANAAAGGGATGTCAGTACAAATAATGTACCGAGTATGTAAGGAATGAAAATCAGTAAACAATAGACATGAGAGAAACATGGAGTAAAAGACTCGACATGTATGTCTGAATAACTCTGTGAATCATTTCATATTTATTATGTCATGCATATGCGTGTAAATGTCATACCATGCATAGATATATGCATTCATAACATCATCAAGCCTCTGAGGGCATCCCATCATATCATCTCGGCCACTGTGGGCAAATCATCAACGTATACCAGCTGATCAGGTAGTGGTGCGTATATAACGCCGTAACCTTTTTTCATATCCCATATATATATAATATACGCATATATAACATCATCTGGTCATGGGCCAATGTACATATATAAATGCATGAAATTCATAAGAAATACGTTAATAAGATTTCTAGGAGTGTCATAAAATCAATATGCCTTACGGATAAACTTTATCAAATACGTATTTTTTTGAGACCCATGAACAAAAGAAATAATAATAATTCTCATGGGGAATCAAGAATATGGACACCCCTAGTACTTTTATGAATAGAGTCATTTATGAAAAATGTGCATTTACTCGTTTCGTTTGTACCATATGGATCATGCCAAAAAGGAATAAGGGATAGCCTTAACATACCTGGATTAGGGAAAATCCGTAAGATATTCTTGGAAAAGGTTGCACCGTACTCCTTTAGAATCGCAAAATCTCATGTTGCTAAGGTGTTAAGAATTACCGTTGGAATTTATTTGTTTCAAGAAATTGTATTGAAATCTCATTGGATTGAGGTTAACATCTGTTTTGAAAGGTTTGAATAAGGAAGAAGTTATAAGATTTCTTACTTGGTTGTTTTTAGGCCAAATGAAGCCAAACTTCTAAATGTCTTTATGTAAATGTCATGTGTATATTACTTAAGATGGCCACCTATCAATCAAGATGGGGAGTCACTTAATTTTAATGGTAAAGGAAGAATGTGGTAAACAATGAGAAAGGGATGAGATTGCACTCACTCAAATCCTATAGATATGCTATGATCCCAGAACATTATGCAAGCACGACGTCAAGGAGAGGAAGTAAGGGTTCCTACCTGAGATGTTATTGATAGATAAGGAACCAGTGTGAGATGTAAGTTAAGACAAAGGAAATAACCCAAGAAAGATTACGCGGAATATTGATAAGATAATGGGCCAACAAGTAGTTAGTAGTTGATTCAGGAAGAGTCTAGTTATGGCTAGACAAGAGATTACAGACAAATCAACAGATCGTGCAAGATAAATATAGTAAAACCTAATATAGTAAATTCAGCCGCGCAGTTATAACATTTTAATGCTTGAGATATATTCATAAAAGAGTTGGGGAAGTGAAAAAGGTACCATATGAGTGTTACGAAAATAAAAGCGAATGCCACTGGGAAGACAGTCAAAATATTTGTTCAAAAGCACCCTACAAGCACAAGGACGTGGAGATAAGTAACTATGGATTATTATAGGCAGGGAAGAAAATAAAACATTCCGTCAAGTATACGATATAATAAGCTTGCAGCTTCACAAGTGTTAGAGGGTCTCCCCTAAATACTACAGCAAACGACTAGTTGGGGAAATAAGGAAGAAGGCTTCAACCTAAGCAGAGTGACCTACAGAGGAAATGGTCATGTAAACAAAAACCCAGTCTCACTACAACATTGTATGTACTCCATGAGGAAGTGACACCTACCGTGGCTAAGTAACGGGAAGAAAAATCAAAATTAATATTCGAGATCATATTAGTTGCACGAAAATTTTGGCATGCGTGGGAACTGAGATAAGCTAAGTATGCATGCAACAAGTGATAAAAACGACCAGGAAAAGTAATTGCTTACATTTAAAGAAAGTTGAGAAGGAACGAAAGGAATTATCCAGAGTGAGTTATGTTATGAATGCACTTTAGATTTCAGAGTATTATCCATGCAGCATATATATTGACAATCATACAGTTGTAGAAGACTCTGGTATAAGTTAAAAGAAAGAATTGAGTCCGGGTCATAGACAATGCGTTGAATTGTTAGATGATGGTATCACGATATTCCATAGCAGCTATGAAAGACTAAAGTAATAACTAATATCGGGAGCCGCAGATTGGAAGTTAGCTTAATCCTACACAAAGGCTTATCAGAAGGAATAGGAAACTAAAGAGTTACATCAACGAAGCAAATCAGGAGTCTGATTATTGGACCCAGAAAAGTTTAGACATCATGATTGAGAACATTGCAGAAGCACTCTTAATATTAGAGGTACAAGAGAGATAGTACAACAACCATATTTTATAACGGCTCTACAATAAAGATAATTAGAAGAGCACCAGCCTCATAAGAAGTCAGTATGAAGCTCCCACCGAATTGTATATGCACCAGAGGTGCAAGTGTTATAATAGAGCTTCAAGTTGTGGATGTGAATTATACCTATGTGTAAGGGAGGTCATAAAAGAGATAGAAGATGTGAAGCGATAGTTTAAGGTAAGTAAGGTGAAGCTGAAAAACGTATGAGATACTCAAATGTAGAAGGTTGTGAATAGTCCATACTTCAGATAGAAGGCCAGAAATGCTGAGACTCAGTATCTAGGAATGATAACGGCATCGTCAGTGGTATATTTTCTGGCCTATGATTTCTAGGTATCAAGAATCCTAATTAAGAGAGTAAAGAAAAGTCAGAGACGACGTGATGTCTCGCTTGATGATCCAGGATGACATAAGGAAATCTATGATGCAAGCAAGTTGAACGAAGGTTGCGAGTAGTATAAATAGATATGTGTAGGTCGCAAGCTAAAGTATGGTAAAACGACAAGGTTTTAGGAGGACATGAGTAAGGATAAGAAAAGGCAAGTGCGAAAGTGACGAGAATGGACCTTGGGATTAAGCCCGTGAAAACAAGAGAGGTGATGGTTTCTCTAAGTTATAGAAAGCTCAGTATAGCCTTAATAAACTCAAAGGAGTCTAAGACTAGTAGCATTTAGAAGAAATGGAATGTTCCCCTGGTAGTAGGATATGGGTGTAATTGTGATACTTGAAAGATGATGTTTGGGCCTTCTATTGAGTAATGATTTCATGAATTGTACAATATTAAAATACCCACGTAAGGTGAATCATATTGAGATGCTATGAAATACGGTTATGGATGTATGGTATCGCCACAAGTGGATCAGGAAAATCACTTCAAATGTTCCTCGATGTAGTGTGAGCCCTAGTGATAACATAAGATGTCAAGTTATCAGTGGTAGACTATGGATCAACGTTAAGATGAATCGACAATAGATGGATAAAGTTCCAACGTATGAGAGGAGAAAGAGATTCCATCCGTTAGACGAACAATAATAAGGAAGCATTGAAGGACTTGGATTTATACATCTATGATGAGAAGCGAGAGAGTAACTTGGAATTGGATAGCAAACCTCGATAATAATAAAACCAAGGTAAGAGTTATGGTATAGTATGACCTACCTAGATGAAATAAAGTCACACGGGTGGATAACCGGGGCTATGAAATAAGATATAGCAATAGTCGTAAGTTAGACAAAGTACCGAGCAAAGAACTTCAGTACACCTATAGATGCCCAAAGAGACATCTTGTCAAGTTCTGTATATGTTCCCAAAAATGTGGCCTAGATATTGGCTACAAGCTTAAGGGAAGACTCGCATAGGCGCGCATACAAGGAAACAATCGTACAGGCTACATGACCGAAGGTAACAACAGTTATGAGATTAAAAGGATTCTAATCACAAGTCATGGTGAGCGAAAGAGACCTAAAGGGAGGGAATGCCTTGGACTTTGGATTTATTCATAGAACAGTTTCCTAGATGGAAAGGACAGTATTAAAACCATTCGTAAAAGCTATAAGTGCACCAGTCAACATTCGAGGACGAATGTTCCAAATGGGGGGATGATGATACACCCCATGTTTTCGTACGTGAAAGTATGCCATAAGTAAATTCGTGACGGTGAGAGGATAAGCTAATCGAAGAAAATGAGTTTCATCAAAATTTGACAATTTGGGATAAAATACGGTCCGAGATATAATACCCGGTATTTATGGACTAGTGTCATACGAGGCACTACATAACCATGATAGTGAGGTGTACAAGGTAAGTTAAAAGTGAGTAGTATTTTAAGTAAGTTGAGATAATTCTTAATTATGTGGATAATTGGATAATTAATGATTTTCAGTGGGAGATTAATTAAAATCTTAGGATAATTAAGGATTTTGGATGGCTTAACCCCACAAAAACGTGGCAGCATACCCTATCATTCTTAAAGTGACTATTAAATCTTATATAGGTGGCAAATTTAGAGGATTAAGTGGCTTACTCATCAACTAAGTGGGCCACACCCACTAAAGACTTTTTAACAATTAGTAACATGAGATGCCATCTTGCTATTTTATTATGAGTTTCTAAAGACTTAAATGTGAGTTTCTAAAGGCTTAACATGAATTTCTTCAATTGAATTCATGTGTGCACTACAAATCAATGGAACCTCTTATAGAAAGTGGTTGGTCGTGAGTTCTTCAAAGATCAAAACAATTCCATACCAAAATTAGATAACGTTGGTTGTTGATTCTTTAAAGCGTGAATTGTAAATTCTAAGAAAATTGGTTCCGGTATGTTAAGGCTAAACCCTTCCTTCATTTTGGCATGACCTCATAATTACATGTGTTTGATAACGAGGCATAAAGAAAAGTTCATACTCCCGAATTTATACACATTATCCTAGTCTTATAAATTACAGTATTCTCCTTGTCGGGACTTCATATTCAATTGAGTATTGTCTTCTTCCAGTCAAGAGAGCAGAGAGCCTATATATACAGTATTACAGTATTTTCATTATCGTCGAGCTATAATCGATGGGCAGGCCCTTATTGGCAACCTCTGATCAGATGGTAAGTTATATACCGAGCCTACTGTGGCCGAGCGCCTATGAGCGAGCCTAGTTGGCCGAGATACAGAGCCTAGTATGGCCGAGCGCCTATGCGCTTGCCTACTACGGTAGAGCAATTATATATATATACCGAGCCTTATAAGGTCGGACATCTATTTTACTTACTATATTGAGAGAGTTGAGCCAGTATCAGCAAGTAAGCATATCTACAGATTATCTTTGACTCCCAGTTACTTACAGTTATTATATTATCAGTTCAGTTTCAACTTTCAGTATATTACCTTACATACTCGGTATATTATTTGTACTGACGTCCCTATTGCCCGGGGATGCTGCATTTCATGCCCGCAGGTCTTGATAGATAGGTTGAGAGTCCTCCAAGTAGGCAATCAGCTCAGCGGAAGATGTTGGTGCACTCCATTTGCTTCGGAGTTGCTTGTTTGGTCAGTATGATTTAGATGTGTATTGTTTGGCATGGCTGGGCTTTGTCCCTACCTTTATGACAATTATGTATTCTTAGAGGCTTGTAGATAGATGTCATGTACGTAAAAGATTGTATGGACTTGTCGGCCTATGTTCAGTGTACGAGTGGTTATTTTGATCTTATAGGCCCATAGGTCTTATGTATAAGTTGGTGTTACATGTTGTATTCTACCTATCTCACGGCAGCCTCTCCGGCTCAGTTATCAATGAAAATATACGTTATGTTGGTACTCGATTAAGTAAGGTACCAGGTGCCCGTCGCGGACCATCGGTTTGGGTCGTGACAAAAGTGCTCTTATACCACTTCTGTCATTTTATTGATATATCATTGTCATCTATGTATCATATCTTACTCATAATGCTTCATTAACCCTCTCCCTATTTCCCTGCTAACATTTCTATCTATCACTTTATTCTGAAAACTTCAACAAGACATTCTTTTGCTTTTAGCTTCCCTTGCTCCATTCACTGGCTCTTCAGGTTGCCTAACATTATCCCTTTACTAGGGACGGGAGCCACACTAACGTAATATTTATCCCATCAAGGCTTCCAGTGCCTTTCTTTGCAGTACTCATATCTAGCTGTACTATTTGCGAGTGCACCATCTGGGTGTCTCACAAGGAGATCTATTACCACATTCGCAATATCCTTCGGAATGCCAGTTAATGCTAACAATCCATCCCACATTTTGGGTTACTTTAACGCCAGTTGGATCCTGATATCTAGTCCTTCTCTTAAACTATATATGTTGGTTCCTATGGAGCATAACTGAGATGGGTGTGACTAATTGTACATACTTTTGTTACAATTGAAGGTAACTCAAAAATGCTAATATTTCTCTGCTTGAATTGTAAATACTACTAGTCTTCATTAACTGGGTACCTCGTACCATTCTTCACCTTGCGTCTGTTACTTGCTGAAACTTGTGTCTACCTTCCGATTCTCTTATTCCTTTTTACCGTAAGAGTGGATAGACATTCTTGCCTTAGGGATCCTTATCAGGAAGCTTACACGTCTTAGTACACAAATGATCTGCTGAATACCTCATATTTATCCATCATAAGCATGATGCAAAAAAATTGAGTTCCTCCGACTCAACTCTTTCACAACTATATATGTTATCAACCGTCTTCCTGGATGCAGGAATCGTCGTATTGTGAATAAGATAGAGTTTAGGAAATTGAGTTCTTACAACTGAGCTGTACCACGTGATCTAGAGTAATAAGAAAGAGTGACAATCATAAATGCCATATAGCCTCGTGCTTATAAGTGTGGTGCACAACACACCCATAAACAAGACTCTACTAGACACGGCTTGTAGACTCCCAAGGACAGAAGTGCTCTGATACAACTTCTGTCACACCCCGGACCTGGGGGGCGAGACCGGCACTCAGTGCCTCACCTATCCTTGTGTACCAACTTGCGACTAAGGGACTCTGAACATATAATGGCATACTTTGGCCATGGGCCACATTGCAAGACAATTTGCGAACGCTGACTAAATATCAATATAAAGCTTGGCCGACAAGGACGTCATAACTACTATAGCTGGCAAACAAATAAAATATACATACAAGGCATACTGGCCCAACATACTGCACTAACTGACATGATATGTCTACAAGCCTCTACTGATGGATTGTGATCAGAATAGGGCCCTGGCCTACCCATAACATATATATACATATATACATAAGGTGTACATAAAACTCTAGACCCGGCAACTCCAAAGGATGTGGAGGTTACCGATCAAGCTGAACTCGGGCAACACATACTGAGGAGGTCTATCCGTTTGTCAGTCTGAACCTGTATGCATGAAATGCAGCATCCCTGACAAAAGTGACGTCAGTAAGAAATAATGTACCGAGTATGTAAGGCAACAGAATAACTGAAAGTTGAAACTGAACTGATAATAGAATAACTGTAAGTAACTGGAGTCAAAGATAATCTGAAGATATGCTTACTTGCTGATACTGACTCAACTCTCTCAATATAGTAAGTAACATAGATGTCCGACCTTATAAGGCTCGGTATATATATATATATATATATATAATTGCTCTGTCGTAGTAGGTAATATCCTCATTCACCTAAAATACTAATCACTTTTAACATACTTTATACACCTTACTACCATGGTCATGTGCTACCTTGTATGGCACTAGTTAATAAATACGGTGTATTATAGCTCGGACCATATTTTATCCCAAAATGTCAAACTTTTATGAAACTCATTTTCTTCGATTCGCCTACCCTCTCACCTTCACGAATTTACTCATCACTTATTTGAAATAGCGTAATACTTATAATCTAAAAATAATCTCATTCCCGAGCTTACGTCGATTAGCTTACGACGAAACTTTATCATACGAGAATGGGGGATGTAACATCTCATTTTCAAGCTTATATCAATTTACTTATGGCGTACTTTCACGTATGAAAACATGGGGTGTAACATCATCCCCCCCCCCCTCCTTTTGAACATTCTTCCTTGAATGTTTACTGATGCACTTACTATTGTCATAACCTGTAGTCCTTGCGAATGCTTTAGTATTCCTCTTTCCATCTAGGCAACTTTTCTATGAATAAATCCAAAGGCCAGGTCATTCCCCTCTTTAGGCCTCTTTCTCACACCACGACATTTGGTAGGCATTCTTTCAATCTTATAACTTTTGCTACCTTTTATTATGCAGCATGTACGACTATGACCTTGTAAGTGAGCCTATGTGATTATTCCATCCTTTTTCCCTCCAGTTTTGTTTTTATCCAATCTCTAGGTCTTACTTTGTAAACATATACAGAGCTTGACAAAATGTCCCTCTGGGCATCTATAGGTATACTGAAGTTCTTCACTCGGTATTTTGTTGAACTTACGAATACTACTATACCTTATTTCATACCCCTGGTTATCCATCCGTATGACTTTACTGCATCTAGGTAGGTCATACTGTACCATAACTCTTACTTCGATTTTATCGTTTCTCAGGTCTGCTACCCAATTCCAACTTACTCTCACTTCTTATCCTATATGTATAAGACTAAGTCTTTTAATTCTTTCTCATTACTGTTCATCTTAAGAATGACGGCCTAATCTCAATTCTCATCACCTTCTCCCTCGCCCTTTCTTATCCTTAGTCCTGTCTTCCTAAAACATTGTCGCTTTATCATACTTTATCTTGCGACCTACACATATCTATTTATACTACTCGCAACCTTCCTTCAACTTGCTTGCACCATAGAATTCCTTATGTTATTCGAGAGCATCAAGCGAGACATCACATCGTCTCAAACTCTTCTTTAATCTTTTAGCTAGACCTCTCGATATTTAAAAACATAAGTTGGAAGATATAATACTGACGACGCCGCTATCATTCCTGGATATTGAATCCCAACACTTCTAGCCTTCTATCCGAAGTTAATGATTTTTGTGGGGGATTAGCTAATATTGGATCTTGGATAATTAATGATTTTGGATAAGTTTTGTATGCCTTCCCAATCGCGGTATCAAGTAACAATGATCAAAGACCTAACATTATGACTCTTATATATGAGTGAAAGGTGGAACATTTATATATATATATATATATATATATATATATATTATGTGGCTTAGTCACCTTGCAAGGTGGGGCCCACAAACCCACAAAGGTAAGGGATCTTCTTACCTCATTAAGGGATGAATGTTGCTAATATAGCGATGGAATCTCTTTAACTCACAAAACTGGAGATGTTTTACATCTACTAAGAAATGGATTTTCAGCAAAAGAAGTTATACTATGTAATGTTATAGCAATGGGATTTTGCAATTATAAGGGAGTACGGTGCAATATTTCTCAAGAATATCATACAAAATTTTTCCTACTCCGATCTTTTCGTCACGTGTTTCATCGCAATTAACGTGTGTTAGAGAGATTGTCAAGAGAATCGACTTGGGTATGTTAAGACTATCCCTTCTTTCCTTTTGTCATGATCCAAATGATACAAATAAAACGAGCAAAATACGCAACTATCATAAATGACTCTATTCATAGAAATACTAGGGGTGTCTATATTCTTGATTCCCCATGTGTCTTATAATTCTATCATCTGTTCATGGGTCTCAGAAAATATGTAAGTTGATAAAGTTACTTCATGATATTAATCAAAGGTATAATGGTCTTATGATACTCTGAAAGATTTTATTGACGTACTTCTCTTGCATTGCATTCAATTACATTGACCCATGACCAGATGGAGTTATATATGCGTATATATGTATATTATATGTATATGGGATATGGGAAAAGGTTAGGGCATAATATACGCACCACCACCTGATCAGCTGGTATACGTTGATGATTTGCCCCCAATGGCCGAAATGATATGATGGGATGCCCTCAGAAGCTTGATGATGTTATGTACGCATATATATATATGCATGGTATGACAGTTATATGCATATGCATGGCATTGTAAATATAAATGACTCACATAGCTATTCAGACATACATGTTGAGTCTTTTACTCCATGTTTCTCTCGTGTCTATTGTTTACTGATTTTCATTCCTTACATACTCGGTACATTATTTGTACTGACGTCCTTTTTGTTTGGGAATGCTGCGTTGCATGCCCGTAGGTCCCGTCAGACAGGTTGAGAGTCCTCCAAGTAGGCTATCAGCTCAGCGGAAGGTGTCGATGCGCTCCATTTGCGCCGAAGTTGCACTTTGGTCAGTATGATTAGGACATGTATTGATTGGTATAGCGGGACTCTATTCTGACCTTTATGATATTTATGTACTCTTAGAGGCTTGTAGACAGATTTCATGTATACAGATACTTGTATGGCCTTGTCGGCCTATGTTTTGAGTATATAAACGATCATGTCGGCCTTATAGGTCCGTATGTCAAATGAATATGTTTTTATATCTTACTGGGTCGTCTTATATTGGATATTCCCTTATGTTTATTCTGGTTAGCCCATGACGGCCCGTTTGGCCCATTTGCCAATGATAGTACGATAAGAAGGATATGTAACATTGGTATTCGGTTGAGTAAGGCACCGGGTGCCCGTCACGGCCCATCGATTTGGGTCCTTACAAAAGTCTACTCTACCATACACCATAGCTCTCGCCTATAAAAAGGGTCACATATTCCCTTTGAAAGGATTTCGAAAATTGAGATCATCACAAAAATCCCATAAACTCTTAGGATTTTTACAAAGATATCAAGACATCAAATTATATCTTTCTCAAGTTTGATCGTTCTTCTTCAAGAATAATTTGGAGTGAGGTCAGACGGGTCTTGATAATCAAACACTTCACGAAGAAGATTCAAACAATGCTCAATTATGGAGAAAGAATGCATTCCAGGGAGGTACACATCATCCTACTTTCGAGAAATATGATGCTTAAAACCTCAAATCACGGAGAAACATTTAGAGAGAAGAATCAAGGAAACACACGTAATTGTACCCACAAAGGTTCATCAATAAAATTATTCTTCTTTTATTTTGTGGTTGCAGTTTATTTTTCGCATGTCAAAAACTTATTGCAAACAAGAGCAGTTTGAAGTAAATTGGAAGTTGTAAAAATTTGCTACTGCAGTTTTGTGTATCGCGATTGCATGAACCAGGTTCGTGATCGCAATCATAATCACGAATGGAAATCCCTTGGGGTATCGCAGTTGCATAAGGAAGGAGCGTGTTCGCGTAGAAGATAAAGGAGTTGGGTTATTGGGTCTTTGAGGTCACATGTGGCATATTGCAGTCAGGTAGGATGTTGCGTGGTTGTGATTCACGATCGGGTGGTACCTTGTCGCAATTACGATGAAGACCTACAACTGGTATAAATGTCCAATTTCGCAATTTTGAGTTTATTTTATCATTTTTGGAGCTGGAGATTTTGGATTGAGGCAATTTTTGAAGTTATTTATACCTTATTATTGAGGGTAAGTGTAACGACTCGACCAATCATTTTGTGTAATTGTGCCCCGTTATCCCTTCTTATGTTCCACACATGTGTGCTTATCATTTTGTGACTTGCGGGTTCGGTTAGTTTTGTTCCCGGAAGCTTTTGGGTTAATTTGGACCCTTTGATTTTTGACTTTGAAGCTAAAAGTAGAAATGTTGACCAAACTTTGATGTTTGTGAAAATGACTTCGAAACAGCATTTTGATGGCCTCGATAGATTTGTATCGTGATTTCGGACTTGGGCGTATGCCCGAAAATGAATTTGGAAGTCCGTAGATTATTTATGTTGTTTTGCTGAAATTTGACAATTTGAAGTTGCAAAGTTTGACCGTAGGTTGACCTTTTGCTATCAAGCTCGGAATTTGATTTTGGGACTTGAAACATGTCTATTATACTTTTTAGAACTTGTTTGCAATACTTGATATCATTTGGAGTTGGTTTGACAGGATTCAAACGGTTAGTTGTAATTCTAGAGATTCTTCAAGTTTACTTTGAAACTTATGCATTTTAGTGTTTGATTCGTACTTTTAGATGTCATTTTTGTGTTTTGATCACCTGAGCGAGTCTGTATGATGTTATTAGACTTGTCTGGATATTTGGTTTGGAGCCTCAAGGGCTCAGATGAGTTTCAGATATGTTTCAGAAGGTTTGAACTGAAAATGCTGAATCTGGTGTGCTGCTGATTTAGGTATCACATTTGCGAACACCAGGTTTGCAATTGTGAGCATGGCAGGGGGGTCAGGTATCACAATTTCGATACTTGGCTCGCAATTTCAAAGTGGGTCAGAACTTTGGGTAGCTCGCAATTGCGACAAAACTGTCATTGTTTGCGAAGGGAGTAAGGTTCGCATTTGCGAACCCATATATCGCAATCGTGATGCCCCAGTAGGAAGGTTAGTGTCCACGTTTGTGATGTAATCTTCGCAATATCGAACCCATGTCGCAATTGCGACATCAACAGCTGATCAAAAGGGCTGGAAGTCGGGATTTCATCACACATTCTCGCATTTTAGAACCCTAGACTCGGTATGAGGCAATTTGGAGAGGGGACTTTTATCTACAAACTTTGTGTTAGTGATTCTAATCTATTTCTAATCATATTCTATCAATATATCTTTGGTTTTAATATCAAAAGCATGTGATTCAAAGTGCAAATTTTTGAAACATTGTAAAGTTTTTAAAAAATAAGAATTTGAATTTTGAGAGCCGGTTCGGACTTAAATTTTTAAACCAATCACATATATGAACTCATGGGGTCATTGGTAGTCAAAATCGACAATTGGACCTGGGTTTTGATAGTACGGGCCCCGAGTTGACACTGTTTTGACTCTTAGTGAAAAGTGTAAAGATCATAGCTTTATCTATTGTAATTGATTTCCCTTGCATTGTTTGTCGATATTAAGTCAATTTTGGTTAGATTTGAGCCGTGTGGAGGCAAATTTTAGGGGAAATGCTATTTTCGAGAGTTGAATTGGCCTAGTTTTAGGTAAGTATCTTGTCTAACTTGGTGTGGAAGAATTACTTCTTAGGATGTGGGATTGATTGTGTCATTGTGCTATGTGAAAGTTGTATACGTGAGGTGATGAGTAGGTACACGGGTTGTATGTGGTAATTGATCGGTTTAGGCTACTTAGACTCTTTCCATGCTTTAATGGAATAGTCATATCATGTTCTAAATTCTCGTAGTCAATTTATTCTTGTGTTAGCCTATCATTACATGCCTTAAATTACTCGTTAACACTTTTTCTACATCCTAATTAATAAATTGCTCTCATGCTTTAGGTGAACTTGTTGCCTCTTTTATTATCACATGTTATCTCTTCATTGTTGATTATCATTATTTGAAGTTATTGTTCATGTTACCTCTCATTGTTANTATTTGAAATTGATAATGTGAGCATGAAATACTGAATATGGCCAACGTGCCAAGAATGTTCTTATAATTATGGCCACTAGTGCCAATAAAATGAAAAGATGTGAAAGTATTACGAAATGCGATGATTGATATAAAAAGGTTGATATCTCAAATANTATCATTATTTGAAGTTATTGTTCATGTTATCTCTTTCATTGTTGATTTTCTACTATTTGAAGTCATTGTTACATGTTATCTCTTCCATTGTGAGTTATTCTTGTTTAATATTGTGGTTATACATTATCTCTCTCACTGTTGAAGTATCGGTGTTGAAGTCGTTGTCACGTTGAGGCAAAATTGTTTATTCTTCTACACAATATGGTTAGGCCATGGGCAAATGTTGTGGAAATTGATATTGTTGATTATTTGAAAGTTGTGACATATGGCCACTTGTGGTTCGAGTTGTTATTGTGATGTGTTATTGACGCGCAAGCAGCGGTATAAGGCTAGGGGTTAATGTACATGCGGTGGCATAAGGTGGGACTTATGTTTTGACTTTAAGTCAAGTTCAAATGAAGACTATTGTGCCAAATTTTGTGAAATATCTCTATGTGCATTAGACACTAAATTGTTCACATGTGTACTACACACTTTGAATTGAATTGTGTTTGTTGTTGATGATGAGGATGATATTTGAAATTGATAATGTGAACATGAAATACTGAATATGGACAATGTGCCAAGAATGATCTTATAATTATGGCCACTAGTGCTAATGAAATCAAAAGATGTGAAAGTATTATGAAATGCGATGATTGATATAAAAAGGTTGATGTCTCAAATAAGACGTCCTAGCCGATCGGGTCATGATCGGACACCATGTCGCACACATGGTGGTGATTGTGCTGGACATTGTAATTGAAATGGTAATGGTGGTTGATGTCCCTAATAGATAGCCTAGCCGATCGGGTCGTGATCGGACTCCTTGCTGAGAGTATGTTGGTACTGGTTTTCTAAATAATGGTATTTTGAATAATGGTATTGTGGACAATGGTATATCGATACTAAAAATCTCCCAATGTGAGATGGAAATTAATTTGAGCATTGTTTTGATCCTAAATTGAGGTTTGATGTTGATTAAGTCTTTCATTGATATTATGATAATCTTATTTGTATTATTTGTCATTCTATTGAGAAGGTGTTTAATTATACATAATAGTGCTATTCGACGGTACTAACGTCTCTTTTGTCCGGGGCGCTGCATCTTTAATGATGCAGGCGGTTCCATGACAGGAGATATTGATCATTGATACCAGCGCACCTTCTTCCCAGCTGACTTGATGAGCCCCACTTCATTCCGGGGTCTTAAATCTTTTGTACTTTGTGTATTCTGTTTGAGGTATAGCCGGGGCCTTATTGCCGGCATTACCATTGCACTCTTCTTTATCTATAGAGGCTCCGTAGACATAGTGTGGGTTATGTATTGGTGATGGGGAAAGACAAACTATGTTATGTTGTGGATGTATTACTTGTCCATTTAAGACTTTACAAATGATGAAACTATTGGAAATGAATTGGTATTGTAGACATGAAAATATTTTCATCTAATTAATGATAATATGTATTTTCTCAATTCATGGATGAGTTTGGGTAGAATGAAATCTAACAGGCTTGCTCGGTCGGGTTCACTCGATTGAGCGCCGGTCGCGCTCCTTAGTTTTGGGGCGTGACAGGTAATTTTCCTAAGATAGATTTGGTTACTACGTGCTATGTATTTGGGTGTAACGTATATATGAGGTGAGGAGTGTATATGCAAACACCATGTGGTTTTCTTATCAAGGTAGTTTAGGTGCTTCATGCCTTACATGGTTTATGTGATCTTTTCTTATTGTATGACTCCTTTAGCATTGTTTCCATGCTAGTACCATGTTATAGGCATCCCTTTACATGCTAATTTCATATTATCGATCGTATACATGTTAGATTACATGCTTTATTGATAGTCATGCATTGTACATATGTATCTTCGTCTTCATATGAGATACACACCTTATTGTGATTATGACACATTCAGATTGGTCTGTGTGACTTATTGTGATTATGGCACATTGAGATTGATCCATATAGTTTGTTATGATTATTTTAGGTTGAAATTTTTGTGCAGTTGCATTGCATATGGATCCGCATATCTAGAGTCACTGAACCCTAGAATCCCACCGACACTGTGTACACATTTTTGTTGGATACATACAGGGTATTTGTAATGACCAGTCTGTTGTTTTGAATTCTAGAATCCCATTATCCTATTTGAAACTTTCCTTAGGTTTGTTTGATGATTTATGTCTTGTGAGAATAAAAGGTTTGGGTTCCAAGAGATTCAGGAGTGATTTAAGGTAGGAAGAGTTGACCATATCCAATATTATGGGTAAACGACTCCGGATTGGTGATTTGAAGGTACCACTAGGTTTGTATGGTAATTTTAAACTTGTACGAATGATCAGTTCCTCTCTTGGGTGACCTAAGGTTGATTCGACACTTTTAGTTGAATGTTGAAATTTTGAACTTAAGAAAGTTTGAGATTTTTTGTTTGATGCTTTGTAACGACCCATCCTGTCGTTTCATGTATTGTAGCTCCGTTCCCCTATTTATCACTTCTCCAATATTCATTTATGGTTATACAACTTGGTGGGGTTGTTGGATTGGTTTCGAGAAAGTTTTGTATGAATTTGGACACTTAGTCCCAAGGTTGGAAGCTTAAGTTGAAGGGGTTGATCGGAGTTTGGCTTTTATGTAGATGACTCTGGAATGGAGTTTTGATGGCTCTGATAGCTTCGTATGGTGATTTTGGACTTAGGCATATATCCGAATATTGATTTGGAGGTCCGTAGGTTGGTTTGAGGCTTTTGGCAAAAGTTTGAAAGTTGATGGTTTGGAAGGTTGAGAGGTTTGACCGAGAGTTGACTTTGTTGATACCAGGTTTGAACTTTTGTTCCGGGAGGTGGAATAGGTCCGCTGTGTCATTTGGAACTAGTATTCAAAATTTGATGTCATTCAGAGTTCATTAGACATGTTTCGGTATTGGTCTTAGAAGTTAGATGTTCATTAGTTTTATTAGGCTTGAATTGTGGTGCGATTCGTGATTTCGAGGTTGTGTGATGTGATGTGAGGCTTCGACTAAGTTCGTATTATGTTTTAGGATTTGTTGGTATGTTTGGATGGGGTCCCAGAGGCCTCGGGTTCTATTCAAATAGAAATCGGATTGAGGTTTGGATATAGAGAAATGTTGTTGGCTTCAGGTCTGTATCAACCGTACCAACGAGGTTTTGGCCACAGGTGCAGAGCCGCAGAAGCGGCCATCTATGCGTTGATGCAGGATTGGTTGGTGTTGGGAATATGCACAGGTGTGAGAGATTTACCGCACTTGCGAGCTCGCAGGCGCGGGCAGGTGAGCACAGAAGCGGAGTTAGCTAGGCAAGGCAGTAGCCACAGATGTGGACAGGGAGCCACATATGTGGAAGCACAAGTGTGAAGGTCGTCCGCAGAAGAGGACTCGCAGATGCGGTCTTTTATCCGCAGGTGCAGAAGGACGGAGCCTTCAGGGGGATCGGAGATGCGAAATTTGACCGCACATGTGGAAGCACATATGCGAATAAGTGAGCCGCATGTGCGGATTGACTGTGTTATATTTTGAAGGGTTTCGTGGTTTTTCTCATTTGGAGAGTTTTGTAACTCGACTAAGGGCAAGTTTTAAGAGGGATTTTCTACAATTTATGAGGTAAGTGAAGCTTCATCACTTTAATTGATAAATAATAATTACCCATTAATTATTATACCTAGTTTATGTGATTTTGAAGTAAAATTTTGGGATATTAGACTGTGTTGTTAGAGAATAAAAATTGAGGATTTGAAGGTCGATTTGGAGTCTGAATTGGATGATTTTGGTATTGTTGAACTCGTATCGGAATGGGTGTCCGGAGTTTGTGAGTTTGACCGGGTTCTGGGATGCGGGCCTGGGGTTGACTTTTTGGGTTGACTTTCCAATTTTGGTTAATGATCTTAGCGTTATCATATGGAATCGATTGCTGTAACCTGTATTGAGTATATGTTATTTTGGCTAGATTCGGGTTGTTCGTAGGCCGAGTTTCTAGGCAAAGACTTGTTGGAGTATTAATTTGCGCGTTTTGAGGTAAGTCACATTTCTAAACTTGGAATTGAGGGTATTTAACCCAGGAAAACATGTTATTTGTGTTGTGTTGGGGTGAGGCACATGCTAGGTGACAGGCATGTGGGCGTGAAACATGGTAATCCTGATCAGGGTTAATGCTTTTGCACTGTGTTGTTATCAAGTCTAATTTTACCCATGTTAGAAATCATGTTTAGGCTATGTGCCTATTCGATTGAGACCTAATGAGGCTGTTTATGCTGTTTTGAGTTATCTACTTTGACTGTAAATATATACTCAGTCATGATTCTTCGTTTGCATATTACATCCCAGTCTCTATTCATCATTCATTGTTGCAACACATGTTATCATTGATTGGGCTGAGTGGTATGAGATAGTGAGCCCGTGAGACTTGAGAAGTTAATGACTGAGGTGGGTTTTAGAGCCGTATTGTGAGTGTTATTGTGGGTCTGGCTGCACGCCGCAACAGGCCATATTAGCTTTACTATTATTATTATTATGTGAATCGGGTTGCACGCTGCAACATGCCTTATAGGCTTTTATTATCTCTTAGAGAGGATCTGTCCCCTCCGGAGTCTGACATACCAGCAGTGAGCACAGAAACTGTGATATATATATATATATATATATACACACATGCATTGGTGAGGGACATTGATGCCAGGCACCTATACATTGATGATAGATTATACGTGTGTGATGAGTAGGCATTTGAGGCAGATAGATTGGGTATGCTGAGAGTGAGAGTACTTGGGTACATCATCGTGAAATCATTCATTTGACATGCATACTTGACATGTAGGCATAGAGATGTACCATTCCTCATGCTAGTTGTATTTGACATGTTGTTATCAGTGCTGGGCTTTAATTGTTAAACTTGGAAGCATGTCTAAATTCCTGTAAAATGAACGAGCTAATTATTATAATTATTCTGAGTGGTTTATTGTTATTGTCATGGTTATACCTATGTTGTCATTATTTTGGACTCTGACTATCTTCTTTTGAGCTCGTCACTACATTCAGCCCAATGTTAGTTCTGTTACTTATTGAGTGCATGTGGTCGGTTGTACTCATACTACATTCTACACTTCGTGTGCAGATTCAGGTACATCTGGACGTGATTATTGCTAGATCTGTGCTAGTACGTTCTTGAAGACTTCAATGCAGCTGTTATGACGTCTGCAAACCTTGACTCTCTTTTCCTTTATTTTCTTTAGTACTATTCTATTACGCATGCAGTTGTCCTAAGGATTTGGTTTATGTTTTGATACTCAATAGTGCTTATGTACTCGTTGACACCAGTTTTTGGGAATGGTTGTAGTAGTCTTGCTATTGTTTTTTTCAGATAATTACGATTTTCTACTTTTATTCTTATTAAACCATATTTATCCAAATGCCTAGTAATTTTGTGAATTGTTGGATGGCCTAGCATAAAGTGTTAGGCACCATCGTGGCTCTGGTGGGAGTTGGGTCGTGACATGCTGGATTCTTGGTTTTGATGTTATTTTTAGTGTTTTGAGCCTTTGGACAAGTTTTTATAGGGTACAGTGTAATGACCCGGTCGGTTGTTTTGTGTATTTGAGCCCCGTCCCCTATTTGATGCTTCCCGTATGCTTATTTATTTTCTTGTGACTTGCGGGGATGGTTGGTTTGGTTTTGAGAGAGTTTTGGAGTGAATTGGAACACTTAGTTCCATAGTTAGAAGCGTAAGTTATAAGAGTTAATGAAGGTTTGACTTTTGTGTGAACGGCCTCGGAGCGACATTTTGATGTTTCCAATAGGTTCGTATGGTGATTCTAGACTCGGACATATGGTTCCAATGTCTCGATCGACGGCAGTAAATTAGTTCTACACTCAAGAGTACCTATTGGGCATGCATTTATTTCCTTGGTTTTACCTTGAATATGTTAACATTTTATTTGTGTAGTTTACAAGCATTTTACATTTTGGTGCAAGTTTAAATAACCCCATCGCGTGGATGTTCAAATTCAAATTTAAATACTCCCATCGCGCGGAGACTTGAATTCAAAGCCAAATACTCCCATCATGTGGAGGTTCAAATTCTAAGTCGAATATTCCCATCGCGAGAAAATTCAAAGTCAAATACTCCCATCGCGTGGAGATCCAAATGCTCCGACAACTTCGGAACGATACACAGTCTGGTTAACATTTATGTAAGATTCAAACACCCATCCCCGGCATCCCAACTAACGCTCCAGAGCTCGGAGGCTTCAGATTCAAATATTCCATCACCCAAAGATCCCAAAACCTGGCTAGTCCATAGCGAAGCATTATTACTCCTGCATATTAACATTATATCCTAACGTATTTGTATTGCGATATATGGGTATGTGTATGTGTATGTCTTCCTTTTGGCATGTTCAAACACTACAAAATGGAACTTCCACTAAGCATAAAACCAGGTGACACAACTATGAAGGACAACAGACTCAAAAGCATGCCGAGGATCCAACCTCCAACTCAATTCGATCAGCAGAACTCTAGAATTATCAATCCTTTCAAATTCTATAATCGAGCCGCAATACAGAAGTCATTAGGCCCCGAAACCTTTCCGTCTTGCAGTATCGTCATATCACGATGCTAGGACAGTCTTGGAAGTGTAACTCTCTCCAAATTACCTTCTAGAACTACATGGGGCCTGGTCCTCATTAAGCCCGAGGTGTATAGGCGATTCAAAGTCAGAATTCAGTTGTAATCTAACAACTCATGATCTTTCCCAGATCCAAACACCATCCCTAAATACATGCCTAATGTCGGGACAAAATTGGTGTTAAATCAATTTCTTTTCCCGTAAAATCTTTCATCATCTCCGGTCAAAGAGGGGCAACTGTTAACGATGAACTTTGACCCTCCCCTTTTAAATTAAATTTGTTACACTTATTAATCAGCAATAAATATTGTGAAGTATTTTAAATTAATAACAACTATTTTATCAAAATATAAATGATATAATATGTATGATAATATTTAGTAATATTAATGTTATAATCAGTAGTAATTTAGTGTTAAATATTTATAAATTTTGCTACTTCTACTACTTCAATTAACTAAAAATAACTTTCATATTTTAATAAATAATTAATATAATTAGTTTAATAATTTAATCTTAAATTTATAATTATATTATCTTTATTACTTTAATAGTTAACAACTAATCAACTAATAATATATTTGAATATTATATTTCATTGGGATTAATTAAGACTAAATAATTTAGTTATAAAGGGCGTCGAAAACTTATATATGCTACAATTGCAATGGTTTAGTGTTAATTCAATGTGGCCATGATTTAAATCCTTACCCAGCTCTATTTGGCCCAAAACAAAGGCCCAATTCACGTGACTCCATCCGACAATCCCCAGCCCCGTCCAAGTTGGCAATCCATGCCACCTCTTTTGAGCCAATCACAATGTGCCACATCACGCATTCCAGACACTCACACAATAAACACAAGCAATCTGGACTGTTGATAAAAATGATCGTCCACAGTTAACCCAAACTTTCCTTTTATTATTAAATCATTCAAGGCCTCATATCAACCGTTAGATCAAAAGGATCCAACGACACCATTTTGTTTCTACATTAAATTCTTTATCTATTTCCTAAATTCTGAAAAATACGGAGTCGTTGATCAAATGATCCAATGGCTCCCCTCATGTCTCTCATTTTTAACTAAGAAACAGACCTTAACCCTAATCATTTCCACCCCACGCCGGCCGCCACACTTTCCCTTTCTTCTGCATTTTCTCTCAACCCTACAAATCTCCATCAATCCCAGACCTTGCACAAATTCGTTCAAGGTCACTTAAATCATCCCTATTGTCCTTTCAATCCGGGAATCATGTCGGTGTTTTTACCTTTTCATCACCCTGATTCAAATTCCAATTCCCCGAAACTGTAGACCTAAAAGTGTAAATGGGAATATCATTGTTCCTTTCTCCGTTCGTTCAAATTAAGCATACATGGCCATGAATCTTTGACCTCATCATCACTATTCGTTGTCCAGAGGTTAAACGCAATGACCTCCGAACATGAGGCTTTGAACAAAGGTCCTTCAGTCTCCAACAGACAACCTCTTCCATCTCCATGCCAAAGTAGATTTGATCCTGATTTCCTCTCTGTTCTCTTCTGTTTTTCCCCTTTTTGCTATCATCATATGTCACTCGTCATCACCCACTATCTCTTGAATTCAAACGGAACCCTAATGGATTAAATACCACCATAAATAGAACATTGACTGTTCTCACCTAACACACCAAAAAAATACTAAGAAATATAGAAAAAAATATTGAATGAACACACACACTAAAAATGAGAGCACTTTTTGCTAGTTTAAGTATTCGTAAGCACTTATCTAATCTCTCTTTTCTTCCTTTCATTCCTGCTCGAGTTCAATTGCTGTAAGTTGATTGTTGTGTGTTTGGATTCCTAAACAGCTATTAATATCCTTTACTTGGATTCATAAAGATCGGGACAGAGCCCCGCCATACCAATCAATA
This sequence comes from Nicotiana otophora, assembly GCA_000715115.1. NCBI lineage: Eukaryota > Viridiplantae > Streptophyta > Magnoliopsida > Solanales > Solanaceae > Nicotiana > Nicotiana otophora. Next base: position 14,689 of record AWOL01S0021469.1, on the reverse strand, counting down.
CATGTCCTAATCATACTGACCAATAGCAACTCCGAAAAAAATGGACTGCACCAACATCTTCCACTGAGCTGATAGCCTACTTGGAGGACTCTCGACCTGTCTATCGGGACCTGCGGGCATGAAACGCAACATCCCCAGGAAAAAGGAATGTCAGTACAAATAATGTACTGAGTATATAAGGAATAAAAATCAATAAACAATAGATATGAGAGAAATATGGAGTAAAAGACTCGACATGTATGTTTGAATAACTCTTTGAATTATTTCATATTTATAATGTCATGCATATATGTGTAAATATCATACCATGCGTAGGTATATGCATTCATAACATCATCAAGCCTCTGAGGGCATCCTATTATATCATCTCGGCCACTGTGGGTAAATCATCAACGTATACCAGCTGATCAGGTGGTGGTGCGTATATAACGCCGTAACCATTTCTCATATCCCATATACATATAATATACGCATATATAACACCATCTGGTCATGGGTCAATGTATATGTATAAATGCATGAAATGCATAAGAAATATGTTAATAAGATTTCTCGGAGTGTCATAAAATAAATATGCCTTTCGGATAAACTTTATCAAATACGTATTTTTCTGAGACCCATGAACAGAAGAAATAATAATAATTCTCATGGGGAATCAAGAATATAGATACCCCTAGTACTTTTACGAATAGAGTTATTTATGAAAATTGTGCATTTACTCATTTCATTTTTATCGTATGAATCATGCCGAAAAGAAAGAAGGGATAGCCTTAACATACCTTTAGAATTTCAAAATCTCACGTTGCTAAGGTGTTAAGAATTACCGTTGGAAGTTTTTTGTTTCAAGAAATTGTATTGAAATCTCGTTGGATTGAGGAACATCTGTTTTGCAAGGTTTGAATAAGGAAGAAGTTATAAGATTTCTTACTTGGTTAGTTTAAGGCCAAATGAAGCCAAACTTCTAAATGTCTTTACGTAAATGTCATGTGTATATTACTTAAGATGGCCACCTATCAATCAAGATGGGGAGTCACTTAATTTTAATGGTAAAGGAAGAATGCGGTAAAAATGAGAATGGGATGAGATTGCACTCACTCAAATCCTATAGATATGCTATTATCCCAGAACATTATGCAAGCGCGACGTCAAGGAGAGGAAGTAAGGGTTCCTACTCGAGATGTTATTGATAGATAAGGAACCAGTGCGAGATGTAAGTTCAGACAAAGGAAATAACCCAAGAAAGATTACGCAGAATATTGATAAGATAATGGGCCAACGTGTAGTTAGTAGTTGATTCAGGAAGAGTCTAGTTATGGCTAGACAAGAGATTATAGACAAATCAGCAGATCTTGCAACATAAATATAGTGAAACACAATATGGTAAATTCAGCCTCCCAGTTATAACATTGTAATGCTTGAGATATATTCATAAAAGTGTTGGGGAAGTGAAAAAGGTACCGTATGAGTGTTACGGAAATAAAAGAGAATGCCACTGGGAAGACTGTCAAAATATTAGTTCAAAAGCACCCTACAAGCACAATGACGTGGAGATAAGTAACCACAGATTATTATAGGCGGGGAAGAACATAAAACATTCCGTCAAGTATACAATATAATAAGCTTGCAGCTTCACAAAAGTCAGAGGGTCTCCCCTAACCACTTCAGTGAACGACTAGTTGGGAAAATAAGGAAGAAGGCTTCAACCTAAGCACAGTGACCTACAGAGAAAATGGTCATGTAAAAAAAAACCAAGTCTCACTACAAAATTGTATGCACTCCATGAGGAAGTGGCACCTACCGTGGCTAAGAAACGAAAAGAAAAATCAAAAGTACTATTCGAGATCATATGAGTTGCACGAAAATTTTGGCATGCGTGGGAACTGAGATAAGCTAAGTATGCATGCAACAAGTGGCAAAACGACCAGGAAAAGTAATTGCTTACATTTAAAGAAAGTTGAGAAGGAACAAAAGGAATTATTAGATCAGTGATCCAGAGTGAGTTACGTTATGAATGCACTTTAGATTTTAGAGTATTATCCATGCAGCATATATGTTGCCAATCATACATCTGTAGAAGACTGGTATAAGTTAAAAGAAAGAATTGAGTTCGGGTCGTAGACAAGGGATTGAATTGTTAGATGATGGTATCACGATATTCCATAGCGGCTATGAAAGACTAAAGTAATAACTAATACCAGGAGCCGCAGATCGGAAGATAGCTTAAGCCTACACAAAGGCTAATCAGAAGGAAGAGGAAACTAAAGAGTTATATCAATGAAGCAAATCATGAGTCGTATTATTGGAGCCAGTACATTTTAGACTTCATGATTGAGAACATTGCAGAATCACTCTTAATATCAGAGGTACAAGAGAGATAGTACAACAACCATATTCTATAACGGCTCTACAATAAAGCCAATTAGAAGAGCACCAGCCTCATAAGAAGTCAGTATTAAACTCCCACCGGATTGTGTATGCACTAGAGGTGCAAGTGTTATAATAGAGCTTAAAGTTATGGATGTGAATTATACCTATGTGGAAGGGAGGTCATAAAAGAGATAGAAGATGTGAGGCGATATTTTAAGGTAAGTAAAGTAAAGGTGAACAACGTACGAGATACTCAAATGCAGAAGGTTGTGAATAGCCCATACTTCAGATAGACGGCCAGAAACGCTGAGACTCAGTATCCAGGAATGATAATGGCATCGTCAGTGGTATATTTTCCGGCCTATGGTTTTTAGGTATCGAGAATCCCAATTAAGAGAGTAAAGAAGAGTCAGAGACTACGTGATGTCTCGCTTGATGTTCCAGGATGACATAAAGAAATCTATGATGCAAGCAAGTTGAAGGAAGGTTGCGAGTACTATAAATAGATATGTGTAGGTCGCAAGCTAAAGTATGGTAAAACGACAAGGTTTTAGGAAGACATGAGTAAGGATAAGAAAAGTCAAGTGCGAAAGTGACGAGAATGGACCTCGGGATTAAGCCCATGAAAACAAGAGAGCTGATGGTTTCTCTAAGTTATAGAAAGCTCAGTATAGCCTGAATAAACTCAAAGGAGTCTAAGACTAGTAGCATTTAGAAGAAATGGAATGTTGCCCTAGTAGTATGATACGGGTGTAGTTGTGATAGATGAAAGATGACATTTGGGCCTTCTATTGAGTAATGATTTCATAAATTGTACAAGATTAAAATACCCACGTAAGGTGAATCATATTGAGATGCTATGAAATACGGTTATGGATGTATGGTATCGCCCCAAGTGGATCAGGAAAATAACTTCAAATGTTCCTCGATGCAGCGTGAGGCCTAGTGATTACATAAGAGGTCAAGTTATCAGTGGTATACTATGGATCAGCGTTAAGGTGAATCGACAATAGTTGGATAAAGTTCCAATATATGAGAGGAGAAAGGGATTCCATCCTTTAGATGAACAAAAATAAGGAAGCATTGAAGGACTTGGATTTATACATCTATGATGAGAAGCGAGAGAGTAACTTGGAATTGGATAGCAGACCTCGATAATAATAAAACCAAGGTAAGAGTTATGGTATAGTATGACCTACCTAGATGCAATAAAGTAACACGGGTGGATAACCGGGGCTATGAAATAAGATATAGCAATAGTCGTAAGTTCGACAAAGTACCGAGCAAAGAACTTCAGTACACCTATAGATGCCCAAAGGGACGTCTTGTCAAGTTCTGTATATGTTCCCAAAAATGTGACCTAGATATTGGCTAAAAGCTGAAGGGAAGACTCGCATAGGCACACATACAAGGAAAAAGTCGTACAGGCTGCATGACCAAAGGTAGCAACAGTTACGAGATTGAAAGAATTCTAACCACAAGTCATGGTGTCCAAAAGAGACCTAAAGCGAGGGAATGCCTTGGCCTTTGGACTTATTCACAGAACAGTTATCTAGATGGCAAGGATAGTATTAAAACCATTCGTAAAAGCTATAAGTACACCAGTCAACATTTGAGGACGAATGTTCCAAAGGGGGGAATGATGATACACCCAATGTTTTAGTACGTGAAAGTACGCCATAAGTAAATTCGTGACGGTGAGAGGATAAGTGAATCAAAAAAAATGAGTTTCGTCGAAATTTGACAATTTGGGATAAAATATGGTCCGAGATATAATTCCCGGTATTTATGGACTAGTGCCATACAAGGCACTACATGACCATGATAGTGAGGTGTACAAGGTAAGTTAAAAGTGAGTAGTATTTTAAGTAAGTTGAGATAATTCTTAATTATGTGGATAATTGGATAATATATAATTTTTAGTGGGAGATTAATTAAAATCGTAGGATAATTAAAGATTTTGGATAGCTTAACCCCACAAAACGTGGCAGCATACCCTATCATTCTTAAAGTGACTATTAAGTCTGATACAGGTGGCAAATTTAGAGGATTAAGTGGCTTACTCATCAACTAAGTGGGACACACCCACTAAAGACTTTTTAACAATTAGTAACATGAGATGCCATCTTACTATGGGTTTCTAAACGTTAGATGCTATTTTATTATGAGTTTCTAAAGACTTAAATGTGAGTTTCTAAAGGCTTAACATGAATTTCTTCAAATGAATTCATGTGTGCATTACAAATCAATGGAACCTCTTATAGAAAGTGGCTGGTCGTGAGTTCTTCAAAGAGCAAAACAATTCCATACCAAAATTAGATAACGTTGGTTGTTGATTCTTTAAAGCGTGAATTGCAAATTCTAAGAGAATCGGTTCAGGTATGTTAAGGCTAAACCCTTCCTTCATTTTGCCATGACCTCGTAATTACATGTGTTTGATAACGAGGGATAAAGAGAAGTTCATACTCCTGAATTTATATACATTATCCTAGTCTTATAAATTACAGTATTCTCCTTATCGGGACTTCATATTTAATTGAGTATTGTCTTCTTCCAGTCAAGAGAGCATAGAGCCTATATATACAGTATTACTGTATTTTCATTACCGTCGAGCCATAATCGATGGGCAGTCCCCTATTGGGCAACCTCTGATCAGATGGTAAGTTATATACCTCGCCTACTGTGGCCGAGCGCCTATGAGCAGGCCCAGTTGGCCGAGATACACAGCCTAGTATGGTCGAGCACCTATGAGCGAGCCTACTACGGTAGAGCAATTTTTTTTATATATATATATATACCGAGCCTTATAAGGTCGGACATATATTTTACTTACTATATTGAGAGAGTTGAGTCAGTATCAGCAGGTAAGCATATCCTCAGATTATCTTTGACTCCCAGTTACTTACTGTGATTATATTATCAGTTCAGTTTCATCTTTCAGTTATTCTGTTGCCTTACATACTCGGTACATTATTTCGTACTGACATCCCTTTTGCCAGGGACGCTGCATTTCATGCATGCAGGTTCAGATAGACAAACGGATAGACCTCTTCAGTAGGTGTTGCCCGAGTTCAGCTGGATCGGTAAGCTCCACGTCCTTCGGAGTTGCCAGGTCTAGAGTTTTATGTACATCTTATGTATATATGTATATATATGTTATGGGTAGGTTAGGGCCCTATTCCAATCACAGTACATCCATCAGTAGAGGCTTGTAGACATATTATGTCAGTTAGTGCAGTATGTTGGGCTAGTAGGCCTTGTATGTATATTTTGTTGGTTTGCCAGCTGTATTAGTTATGACGGCCTTGTCGGCCCAGCTTTATATTGATATTTAGTCAGCGTTCGCAAATTGTCTTGCAATGTGTCCCATGGCCAAAGTATGACATTATATGTTCAGAGTCCCTTAGTCGCAAGTTGGTACACAAGGTGAGTACCAAGCAAGGTGAGTAAAGTTAACCTTAAGGGATTGTATGTGCCAGTTACACTAAGTGTCACTCTCGCGAATGAGGAATTTCATTATCCTCGGTACAGAAGGATTACCGCGAGGTGAGTAAGGATCATCGATGATGTGAAAAATGCCAAAGATGAGAAGGTAAAACATCTATACGTAGATCATCGTAGCACTAAATCATAGTGCTCCCCTAAAGGGGGGGAATATGGAGTTACGTGGCATTAAGTCGGAATTAAGTAATTCTAGTAACTATGGAATGGTAAAGGAAGAGTGCGACAAAAATGAAAAAGGGATGAGATTGCACTTATTAAAATCCTACAGATGTGCTATGATTCCAGAATATTATGCAAGCATGACGTCAAGGAGAAGAAGTAAGGGTTCCTGCCTGAGATGTTATTGATAAATAAGGAGCACGTGCGAGACGTAAGTTAAGATAAAGAAGATAACCCAAGAAGATTACACAGAATATAGATATGAGAATGGACAAATGATTAGTTAGTAGTTAATTCAGGAAGAGCCTAGTTATGGCTAGAAAAGAGGATACAGATAAACAAATAGATCGTGCAACATAAACAGAGTGAACCCCAACATGGGAAATTCAGTTTCGCAGATATGGCATCGTGACCTTGAGAAATATTCAGATAGATGTTGGGGTAGTTAAAGGCACCGTGTGAGTGTTATGAAAATAAAAGAGAGTCCCACTGGGAAGACAGTCAAAACTTCAGTTCAGAAGCAACTGTACGAGCACATAAGTGTGGAGGTAAGTAACTAAGGATAATTATAGGTGAATACGAACATCAAAAAACAAATACGATGTGATAAGCTCGCAGCCCTTGAAGAATAAAAGGGTCCTCCCTAAGTACTACAATGAAAGACTACCTGAGAAAATAAGGAAGAAGGCTCCAACCTAAGCTCAGTGACATAAAAAGGGAAATGGTCTTGTAACAACAGTGTCACAATGACATTGTATGTGCTCCATAAGAAAGTGGTACCTACCGTGGCTAAAACAATGGGATGTAAAATCAGAAGTAATATTCGAGATCATATGAGTTGCAAGAAAACTCCGGCATGCGTGGGAACTAAGATAAGCTAAGTATGCATGTAACAATGGGGCAGAAAGAGAAGGAAAAGTAATAGCTTACGTTTAAAGAAAGCTGAGAAGGAACGAAAGGAATTATTCGATCAGTGATCCATAGTTAGTTAAGTTATGAACGCACTTAAGAGTTCGGAGTATTATCCATGCAGCATATATGCTGACAATCATACAGCCGTAGACTCCGGTATAAGTTAAAAGAAAGAATTGAGCCCAGGGCATAGACAAAGGATTGAATTGTTAGAAGATTGTGTCATGGATATTCCATAGCGCCCATGAAAGACTAAAATAATAACTAATACCAGGAGCCGCAGATCGGAAGATAGCTTAAGCTTACATAAAGGTTGGTCAGAGGAAAGAGGAAACTAAAGAGTTACATCAACTAAGTAAATTAGGAGTCTGATTATGGGACTCAGAAAATTATAGAGATCGTGATTGAAAACATTGTAGAATCACTCTTAGTATAAGAAGTACAAGAGTACAACAACCATATTCTATAATAGCTCTACGATAAAGCCAGATAGAAGAATACCAGCCTCATAAGAAGACAGTATGAAGCACCAACCGGATTGTGTATGCACCAGAGGTGCAAGTATTATAATAGAGCTTCAAATTGTGGATGTGATTGATACCTATGTGGAGGGGAGGTCATGAAAGAGATAGAAGATGTGATGTAAGATTTTAAGGAAAGTATGGTAAAGCGACAAGGTTTTAGGAAGACAGGAGGAAGGATAAGATAGGGCGAGTGAGAAGGTGACGAGAATGGATAAGTCCTCGGGATTAAGCCCATGAAAACAAGAGAGCTGATTGTTTCTCTAAGTTGTTGCCCTGTTAGTAGAATAAGGGTGTAACTGTGATAAATGAAGGATGACGTTTGGGCCTTCGATTTAGTAATGATTTCATAAATTGTACAGGATTAAAATACTCACGTGAGGAAAATCACATTGGGATGCTATAAAATACGGTTATGGAAATATAGTATCGTATCGCCCCCAGGTTCGGGGCATGACATATAATCACATCAAATGTTCCTCAATGCAACATGGGCCCTAGTGATTACGTAAGAAGTTTCAAGTTATCACAGGTAAATTGTAGATCAATATTGAGGTGAATCAATAATGGATGGACAAAAGTCACAACGTATAAGATGAGATTAGGCCATCAGTCTTAAGATGAACAGTAATGAGAAAGCATTAAAGGACATAGATTAATACATATGGGATAAGCAACGAACGTAACATGGCTCTGATACCACTTTTGTCACGACCCAAACCGATGAGCCCCGATGGGCACCTGGTACCTTACCCAACTGAGTACCAACATAACCTATCCTTTCGTATCATACTATCATAGATAACTGAGTCGGAGAGGCTACCATGAGATAAGTAGAATACCAACATATACATAAGACATATGCGCATCTAAGACCGAAATAACCACTCGTACACTGAACATAGGCGGACAAGGCCATGCAATCTTTTACGTACATGGCATCTGTCTACAAGCCTCTAAGAATACATAATTGTCATAAAGGTTGGGACATAGCCCCGTCATACCAAACAATACACATCTAAATCGTACTGACCATACATGCAACTACGGAGCAAATGGAGTGCACCAACATCTTCTGCTGAGCTGATCGCCTACTTGATAGGAATGTGAGATTGGCAATCTTTAAAGAAATTATTGAAAGATGACTTCTCAAATTAAAAATTTTGCATTACTCATAAAGATATGGAATTCACAAAAAGCCATAAAGACTCTAACATTATTGCATCAGGAAGTATCTTACAAGGTTGTGATCAAATTCACAAAGTGATCATACGGAATTTGCAACAAATATTTATACGAGATTTCATAAGGTAATAGCAACAGAATTTTGCGATTCTAAGGGAGTACTGTGCAATCTTTCTCAAGAATATCATACGGATTTTTTCCTACTCCGATCTTGTCGTCACGTGTTTTGTCGCAATTAACGTGTGTTAGGGGTATTGTCAAGAGAATCGACTTAGGTATGTTAAGGCCATTCCTTCTTTCTTTTGGCATGGTCCAAATGATACAAATAAAATGAGTAAAATACACAACTTCCATAAATTACTCTATTGTCTATATTCCTGATTCTCCATGTGAATTATTATTATATCTTTTGTTCATGGGTCACAGAAAAATATGTATTTGATAAAGTTGATACGACATGCATATTATTTGTATGACATTCCGAGAAATCTTATTAACATATTTCTTTTGCATATCATGCACTTATACATATATATTGATCTATGACCAGGTGGAGTTATATACGTGTATATATGTATATTATATGTATATGGGATATGGGAAAAGGTTACGGCGTTATATACGCACCACCACCTGATCAGCTGGTATACGTTGATGATTTACCCACAATGGTCAAAATGATATGATGGGATGCCCTCAGAGGCTTGATGATGATATGTATGCATATACCTATGCATGGTATGACATTTGTACGCATATGCAGGGCATTGTAAATATAAATGATTCACAGAGCTATTCAGAGATACATGTTGAGTCTTTTACTCCATGTTTCTCTCATGTCTATTGTTTACTGATTTTCATTCCTTACATACTCGGTACATTATTTGTACTGACGTCCCTTTTGTCTGGGGACGTTGCGTTTCATGCCCGCAGGTCCCGTTAGACAGGTTGAGAGTCCTCCAAGTAGGCTATCAGCTCAGCGGAAGGTGTTGATGTGCTCCATTTGCTCCGGAGTTGCTATTTGGTTAGTATGAATAGGACATGTATTGATTGGTATGGCGGGACTCTGTTCCAACCTTTATGGTCTTTATATACTCTTAGAGGCTTGTAGATAGATGTCATGTATACGGATACTTGTATGGCCTTGTCGGCCTATGTTTTGAGTATATAAAGGATCACGTCGGCCTTATAGGTCCGTATGTCAAATGTATAAGTTTTTATATCAGATTGGGTCGTCTTATATTTGGTATTCCCTTATGTTTATTCTGGTTAGCCCATGACGGCCCGTTTGGCCCATTTGCCAATGACAGTACGATAAGAAGGATATGTAACGTTGGTACTCGATTGAGTAAGGCACCGGGTGCCCGTCGCAGCTCATCGATTTGGGTCCTGACAAAAGTCTACTTTACCATAAACCATAGCTCATGCCTATAAAAAGGGTCACATATTCCTTTGAAAGGATCTCGAAAATTGAGATCATCACGAAAATCCCATAAACCCTTAGGATTTTTACAAAGAGATCAAGACATCAAATTATATCTTTCTCAAGTTTGATCGTTCTTCTTCAAGATTAATTTGGAGTGAGGTCAAACGGTTCTTGATAATCAAACACTTCACGAAGAAGATTCAAACAATGCTTAATTATGGAGAAAGAATGCATTCCATGGAGGTACACATCATCCTACTTTCGAGAAATATGGTGCTTAAACCCTCGAATCACGGAGAACAATTTAGAGAGAAGAATCAAGGAAACAAACATAATTGTACCCACAAAGGTTCATCAATAAAATTATTAATCTTCTATTTTGTGGTTGCAGTTTATTTTTCATATGCCAAAAATTTATTGCAAACATGCACAGTTTGAAGTAAATTCGAAGTTGTACAAATTTGCTATTGCAGTTTTGTGCATCGCGATTGCATGCACCAGGTTTGCGATCGCAATCATGATCACAAAGGGAAATCCCTTGGGGTATCGCGGTTGCATGAGGAAGGAGCGTGTTCGCGTAGAGGATAAAGGAGTTGGGTTATTGAGTCTTTGAGGTCACATGTGGCATGTTGCAGTCGCATAGGATGTTGCGTCGTTGTGATTCACGATCGGGTGGGACCTTGTCGCAATTACGATGAAGAGCTACAACTGGTATAAATGTCCAATTTCGCATTTTTGAGTTTATTTTATCATTTATGAAGTTGGGGAGCTGGGATTGAGGCAATTTTTGAAGTTATTTTTACCTTATTCTTGGGGGTAAGTGTAACGACTCGACCGATCATTTTGTGTAATTGTGCCCCGTTATCCCTTCTTATGTTTCACACATGTGTGCTTATCATTTTATGACTTGCGGGGTCAGTTAGTTTTGTTCCAGGAAGCTTTTGGGTTGATTTGGACCCTTTGATTTTTGACTTAGAAGCTAAAAGTAGAAATGTTGACCAAACTTTGACGTTTGTGCAAATGACTCAGGAACAGCATTTTTATTGCCTCGATAGCTTTGTATCGTGATTTCGGACTTGGGCGTATGCCCAAAATTGAATTTGGAAGTCCGTAGATTGATTTATGTTGTTTTGCCGAAATGTGACAATTTGAAGTTGAAAAGTTTGACCGTAGGTTGACTTTGTGCTATCAAGGTCGGAATTAGATTTTGGGATTTAGAACATGTCTGCTATACTTTTTAGAACTTGTCTGCAAAACTTGATATCATTTAGAGTTGGTTTGACAAGATTCAGATTGTTGGTTGTAATTCTAGAGATTCTTCAAGTTTACTTTGAAACTTATGCATTTTAGTGTTTGCTTCATACTTTTAGATGTTATTTTTGTGTTTTGATCGCCTGAGCGAGTATCTATGATGTTATTAGACTTGTGTGGATATTTGGTTTGGAGCCCCAAGGGCTCAGATGAGTTTTAGATATGTTTCGGAAGGTTTGAACTGAAAATGCTGAATCTGGTGTGCTGAGGATTCAGGTATCACATTTGCGAACACCAGGTTTACAATTGCGAGCATAGCAGGGTTTCAGGTATCACAATTGCGATACTTGGCTCACAATTGCGAAGTGGGTCAGGACTTTGGGTAGCTCGCAATTGAGACAAAACTGTCATTTTTTGCGAAGGGGGTAAGGTTCGCATTTGCGAAACCATATATCACAATTGTGATGCCCCAGTAGGAAGGTTAGTGTCAACATTTGAGATGTAATCTTCGCAATTGCAAACCCATGTCACAATTGCGACATCAGCAGCTGATCAAAATGGCTGGAAGTCGGGATTTCATTACACATTCTCGCATTTTAGAACCCTAGACTCAGTAGGAGGCAATTTGGAGAGGGGATTTTCATCTACAAACTTTGTGTTAGTGATTCTAATCTATTTCTAATCATATTCTATCAATATATATTCCATTTAACATCAAAATCATGTGACTCAAAGTGAAAAGTTTTTAAACATTGTCAAGTTTTTGAAAAATAAGAATTTGAATTTTGAGAGCCGATACGGCCTTGAATTTTGAAAATAATCACATATATGAACTTATGGGGTCATTGGTAGTCGAAAGCGACAATTGGACTAGGGTTTTGACAATACGAGCCCCGGGTTGACCTTTTATGACTTTTTGGGAAAAGTGTAAAGATCATAGCTTTATCTATTGTAATTGATTTCCCTTGCATTGTTTGTCGATATTAAGTCAATTTTGGTTAGATTTGAGCCGTGTGGAGGCGAATATTAGGGGAAATGCTATTTCCGAGCGTTGAATTGGTCTAGTTGAGGTAAATATGTTGCCTAACTTTGTATGGAATAAATGCCCTTAGGATTTGGGATTGATTGTGTCATTGTGCTATGTGAAAGTTGTATACGTGAGGTGATGAATAGGTACATGGGTTGTATGTGGTAATTGACCGGTTTAGGCTACTTAGACTCTTTCCATGCTTTAATTGAATAGTCATATCATGTTCTAAATTCTCATAGTCAATTTATTCTTACTTGTGTTAGCCTATCATTACATGCCTTAAATGACTCGTTAACACTTTTTCTACATCCTAATTAATAAATTGCTCTCATGCTTTAGTTGAACTTGTTGCCTCTTGTATTATCACATGTTATCTCTTAATTGTTGATTATCATTATTTGAAGTTATTGTCCGTGTTACCTCTTTCATTGTTAATTATCATTATTTGATATTATTGTTCATGTTATCTCTTTCATTGTTGATTATCATTATTTGAAGTTATTGTTCATGTTATCTCTTTCATTGTTGATTTTCTACTATTTGAAGTCATTCTTACATGTTATCTCTTCCATTGTGAGTTATTCTTATTTAATATCGTGGTTATACATTATCTCTCTCACTGTTTAAGTATCGATGTTGAAGTTGTGAAAGTCGTTATCACGTTGAGGCAAAATTGTTCATTCTTGTACACAATGTGGTTGGGCCATGGGCTAATGTTGTGGAAATATTGATATTGTTGGTTATTGGAAAGTTGTGACATATGGCCTCTTGTGGTGCGAGTTGTTATTGTGATGTGTTATTGACGTGCATGCAGCGGTATAAGGCTAGGGGTTAATGTCCATACAGCGGCATAAGGTGGGACTCATGTGCGTGCTGCTTGTAAGGGAATTACGTGAAGCCACACAACGTCATACGGTGGGATAAAGTGAATGTAGCTATTTTGGAAAAACTATTTTCAAAACTATTTAAATATAAGGCTCACATGGCGGTATAAGAGAAGATTGTGATTGAGATTGTGAATTATGAATACAAGATGGTACCCGAGTTGTGATTCTTATTGTACACGAGGTGTTACCTCATTGTGATTCTTGTTGTTTATCTCATGTTGTAAAAAGTTTTGGTGCGAACGCTTCTTGTTGTTTTGTTCTTCCTTGTTCTATCAGGCATTGTCCGTAAATGATCATTATGGTTCTCTTTGATTGATTTATTTATGTTATATTTGTCCTTACAATTCCGATATTGGTTCATGCTATTAACTTGTTCCGTATCAGTTATTTCTTCGCTTTCCATTATTCATCCTTATTATGTATCATACTGTCTATTTATATCCTAGTAGGTGTCTTGACCTAGCTTCGTCTCTACTCTACCGAGGTTAAGCTTGATATTTACTGAGAACCGTTGTAGTGTACTCGTATTATTTTTGCACATCGTTTTGTGCAGATCCAGGAACGTCTGCTCGTGCTGGGCGTTTGTGATCGACTGTTAGATACTTATAGAAACTTGAAGGTATGCCTGCTCGGCGTCCGCGGGCCTCGAAGTAACCTTCCTTTACCTCTACTCCTACTGTGTTTTTCATTCAGACAATGATTAGTAGAGCTTATGACTCAGTTCTACCGGTTTTGGGAAAGTATTTGGTTTAGATTCTGTTTCGGGAGATTTTATAAGTTTATTAGACTTGTTTAATATTCTATTAATTATTTCTGTCAAGCTATTATTGAATGTTTGGTTTACCTAGTCATAGAGACTAGGTGCCATCACGACATCCTACAGAGGGTAACTGGGGTCGCGACAAATTAGTATCAGAGCTATAGGTTCATGGGTGTGACGAGTCATAAGCAGGTTTAGTAGAGTCTTGTTGATTGGTACAGAGACGCCTGTACTTATCTTCGAGAGGCTATGGAACTATTAGGAAAACTTCACTTGTTTGATTCCTTATCATGCGAATTGGTTGACTTCAAAAACTGAATCTTTGACTTTCTATTCTCTCACAGATGGTGAGGACATGCACTGCTGGATCCGACAATCAGACACCCATGCCCACTGCTAGAGCAGTAAGAAGCCGGGGCCGGGGTAGAGGCTGAGGAGGGGCACATGGTGTTGCCAGCGCACCTGCCCAAGCTGCAAAAGAGGAGCCACCAGTAGCTCCAGTTGAGGGACAGGCACTCGAGCCACATGTTGCCACCCCTACACTTTAGGATACCCTCGCATAAAACTTGAGCATGATTGGTACTCTACCTCAAGCGGGGTTGATTCCACTTGCACCAGAGTAGTTGTTACACCCTATATTTTCGTACGTAAGAATACATCGTAAGCAAACTAATGTAGGACCAAAAA
>AWOL01S0021468.1:28049-40582 GCA_000715115.1 Nicotiana otophora | reverse complement strand
TGGATAAATAAGTATATAAATTACCTGAACACCGGGAAGCTGCCCTTGGATCCTAAAGAATCAAGACCCTTGCACACAAAGGCGGCCAGGTTCAGTTTGTCTAAAGATAACATCCTATTCAGGAGAACATTTGATGGCCCACTCGCCATATGGCTGGGACCAGGAGATACCGAATATGTCTTGAGGGAAGTTCACGAAGGCACCTACGGGAATCATTTGGATGCCGAATCGTTGGTTCGTAAGATAATCAGAGTTGGCTACTACTAGATTGATATGGAAAAATATGCAAAGGAGTTCGTGTGAAAGTGCGACGGATGTCAGAGGCACGCACTGATGATCCATCAGCCCGGGGAGCTACTGCATTCGGTCTTGTCACCTTGGCCATTCATAAAATGAGGGATGGACATCGTCAGTCCCCGACCATGGGCACGACTCAATTTATATTATTTATGAGTGACTATTTTTCTAAATGAGTCGAAGCCCGGACATTTGAGAAAGTCAGGGAGAAAGAAGTTATTGATTTTATATGGGACCACATAATATGCCGGTTCAGAATGCCGGCCGAGATCGTATGCGCCAACGGGAAGCAATTCGTTTGCAGTAAGATGAGTAAATTTTTCGAGGACAATAAGATCAAAAGGATCCTATCATCACCCTATCACCCTAGTGGGAATGGGCAGGCGGAGTTTACTAATAAGACCATACTCCAAAATCTTAAGAAGAAGTTGACCGACACCAAAGGAAAATGGAAGGAAATTTTTGCCCGAAGTCATAAGGGCATATCGTACGACCTCAAAATATAGTATTGGGGCCACCTCATTCGCGTTGGTCTACGGTGCCGAAGCGTTAATACTGGTCAAAGTAGGAGAATCGAGTTTCAGGTTCCAATATGCGACCGAAAAATCAAATGATGAGGCCATGAGCACGAGCCTGAAATTATTGGACGAGAGGCGCGAAGTCGCCCTCGTCCGGTTGGCTGCCCAAAAATAACTGATCGAAAAGTATTACAAATAGAGAGCCAACCTCTAACACTTCAATATCGAGGACTTGGTATTAAGAAAGGTGACATTGAACACCGAAAACCCGAAAGAGGGAAAGCTAGGACCGAATTGGGAAGGTCCATATCGAATTATCGAGATTACCGACAAAAGGATCATACAAACTCGAAGCAGGGAACAGTGAGCGACTACCGAACAACTGGAATGTAACCCACTTAACACGATACTACTGCTAAGGTTCGGTCCCATCCATTATTTTCTTTACATATATTACGTATTAGACTAACACTTGCAGGCAACGGTCAAAGAATGATGCAGTTATTAGGTCCGAAAGCACACGTTGTACTCTTTTTTCCTTGAACCGATTTCGTCCCAAATGGGTTTTCCGACAAGGTTTTTAATGAGGCAATGGTAGATCGTGCTAACTTAGAATTGAAGACCAGATTATGAACCGGAGTCGAGGATCACATCAACAGTATCCGGACCCTTTCTACGATCGGCCTCAAATACTGGGGGCCATCACCCTCGGATAATGATTTTAGCAAGGAAGGAAACTTTGTGCTTGAACAGTCTGGGTTCAGTGGATAGAATTTATTGGAAGGGCCAAACGGTCAAATAAATCATGCCCACACAGACCACTTAAGCCATAACACGAAGCTTGTATACATTTGCAATCTTGTATGTTGCGCGCATAAATGAAAGATAGTTTCTACCTTGCAGATACATAATTTTGTCCCTTAAGACTATTACATTTTGTTCCTTAAGGATATTGAGCCCAAGGGCCGCCTCTATCCAGATCCAAAAGATCACCCCCACTCGGGGACTGTCATCCAAGGCAAACTCGGACGACTTGGGTTATCGAAGCCCGGGGGAACAAAAACCTATTAGGTAGTGCCTAAACTTTAAAAGCTATGACCACCCCTACTCGGGGACTGTCGTCCTAGGCAAACCCAGACGGCTCGGGTATCGAAGCCTGGGGTACAAAGGCTATTAGGCAAAACCCAAACTTAAAAGGCTACGGCCATCCTAGAAATGGCTCAGAGACGTCCGAAGCCCGTAACCAAAACGTAAGGCCTTTAAAAATTCCAAACTGGTTCAAAGGCTACCCTTGGCAAAATTATAATCTAAAAACATCTAGGTAAGCACTTTGGGGAAATCTTCCGGTCATACCAAGCCCCCACGAGCTTTAAACAAAATTACATAAAAAATGAGCCTTGTTCGAACCTCCGAACAAGACTCTATTACTACGATTTATTCCGTTCTAAGGCATTCGAAATCTTTGCAATCATAAAGAAGGAGCCGAAAGAAATAAACTCGAAAATTGTCAAAGTGGAAAAATCCATATATATGAATATTCCAATAATGATCTTTACAAAGGTCAAATGACCTCAACAAAATATACAAAAATACAAAAACAAATAAAAATCTACTAGGCACCTAAGCCTGATCTTCGCCAGAGCCCGCCTCATCACCGGGGCCATCGGGGTCTTCTCCGCCCTCAGATTTGCCGGAACCCTCAAAGCCTTCCTCGTCCTCGGGATCGTCCAACTTCTTGGACTCGACCTCGAGCCTCTTAACATTTTTGATCTCGGCCGACAGGCCGAAACCCTGGACATGAACCTCCTTGAGAGCCTCTCTTCAGGATTGCTACTTCACGTACTCGACAGTGACTTTAAGGCGGTCCTGGGCTGCCTCAGCGTCAGTTTTGTACTGGGCCACCATCTCTTCAGCATCGACCCTGGTTGTTTCGGTCACTGACTTAGTTATTTTAAGCTCCTTACCAAGGGCATCCCATTCAGTGACAGTCGAGCCTAGTTGAGACTGGAGGTCTTCGATGTTTTGGGACCGAGCCTTAACTGTAACGACCCGACCGATCGTTTTGAGTATTATAACCTTGTTCCCCTGTTTACCGATTAATTTATGCTTTACAATTGCTATGTGACTTGTCGGGGTTATTGGTTCGGGTCTGGTGAGGTTTTGGAATGAATTGGAACACTTAGTTTCAAGGTTTAAAGCTTAAGTTAAAATAGTGATCAGATATCGACATATGTGTAAACGACCCCGGAATAGAGTTTTGATGATTCCAATAAGTCTGTATGGTGATTTTGGACTTAGGAGCGTGTCCGAAAAATTATTTGAAAGTCCGTAGTTAAATTAGGCTTGAAATGGCTAAAACAGAAATTTAAGTTTGGAAGTATGACCTGGGAGTTGATTTTTTGATATCGGAGTCGGAATCCAATTCTGAAAATTTTCATAGCTCCGTTATGTCATTTATGATTTGTTTGCAAAATTTGAGGTTAATCGGAATTGAATGATAGGTTTCAGCATCGAATGTAGAAGTTAAAAGTTCTTAGTTTCATTAGGCTTGAATTGGGATATGATTCGTGATTTTAGCTTTGTTTGATGTGATTTGAGGTTTTGACTAAGTGCGTATGATATTTTAGGACTTGTTGGTGTATTTGGTTGAGGTCCCGGGGGCCTCGGGTGAGTTTTGGAGGGTTAACGGATAAATTTTTGGACTTGGACCTATGCTGAAATTTTTCTGATGCACTATCTAGTTTCCTTCATCGCATTCACGAGAGGAGTCTCGCGTTCGCGAAGAGGAACTGAGGGTCAGGAAAAATTTGCTCTTCGTGTTCGCGAGGGAGAGGACGCATTCGCGAAGGGTTGGGCAGGCTGTGGATCGCGAACGCGAGGCAAGGGCCGCGTTCGCAAAGGAGGAAACTGGGCGAGACAAAATTATGCTTCGCGAATACAAGGCAGTGGCCGCGTTCGCGAAGAAGGAAATCGTTGGACAGAATGTGTAAGTTCTGTCCATTTTTAGACGGATTGGAGCTCGGGAAGAGGCTATTTTTGGGAGATTTTCAAGGAAAAAATTGGGGTAAGTGTTCGTAACTCAATATTGGTCAAATTATCCGAATCCATGGTTGTTTTTAACATTTAATGGGTGAATTAAGTTGGAAAATTTAGAAAACCCTCTTGGTTTAATTTGAAGATTTGAGGGTCGAGTTGATGTCGAAATTTGGTAAAATTTGTATGGTTAGGCTCGTGGTTGAATGGGTTTTCAGATTTTGTAACTTTTGACGGTTTCCGAGACGTGGGCCCCCACGAGCAATTTTTGGGTGAAATTTTGGATTTTTGATGGAAAATTTGTATCTTTATATGGAATTAATTTCTATTATTTGTATTGACTGAATCAAATTATTTATGACTAGATTCGAGGCGTTTGGAGGCCGATTCGCGAGGCAAAGGCATAGCGGAGTAAGAGATTACACAGTTTGAGGTATGTAACACTTCTAAACTTGATTCTGAGGGTATGAATCCCCGAATTTAGTATTATATAAATTGTTTGGAGGTGACACACACGATAGTTGACGAGCGTGTGGACATACACTATAGAAATTGTGACTTGAACAAATTTTATGAAGTTGTAAAATTAAAGAATCATGTTATTATCCGAACATTTTTCACGTGTTAGGAAAATTGAGCTGAGACTCGCATTAAAGATCATGATTGGGCTACGTGCCGATATTTTGGGACCCACAAGATTGTGTTGCTGTTGAATTTAATTATTTTAAAAATATATATTTCATATTCAGTCATGTTCATCCATTGTGAGTATATTTATGGGATCGGGGCTACCCGCCTGCAACAAGCCATATTGGCTTTATATATTATTACTATATGGAATAGGACTGTCCGCCTGCAGCATGCCTTATAGGCTTTATTATTAAGGATCGGGACAGCCCGCCTACAGTAGGACATATTGGCTTTATATCACACTTGGACTGAAAGAGCCCTTCCGGAGTCTGTACACACCCTGAGTGAGCGTAGATGATTATATATTTGGGATGGACTTCCCAGGGCATGGACTTGCCTTACTTATTTATATTTTGATAAATTTTCCCTGGACATGGTTCTTGTCTGTATAATTTACATTTGGGGATAAATTACCCCAGGGTTGGATTGGCCTTATACGGTACTGAGTGACTAACCGCCAGTCGATGTGTATATATATATACATGATGGAATATCCCTGGGCTGGATTGGCCATGAATAGTACCGAGTGACCGAATGATTAGTGACTAGTAGTACATGAGGTCTTTCCACTGAGATGTCACGTTTCTCATATCACACATTATTGATCTATTTTGCTTGTACTGAGTTTAACTGTTGAACTTGAAAGCATGCCTACATTTCTGTACCATTATTTATGTACTGGACTGCACCTGCGGAGCTCGTCACTACTTTCAGTCCAGAGGTTAGTCTTGTTACTTATTGAGTTGGTTGTACTCATACTACACTCTGCACCTCGTGTGCACATCCAGGTGCTTCCAGACACGACGACTGTTAGATCTCAGAGTGCTATCAGTTAGATACTATCAAGGTAGTTGTGGCGTCCACTGACCTTGACTCTCTTTCCTTCAATTATTTTACTGTTCTATACTTTCAGATAGTGTTTTATCAGTCATACTTTGTATTCATATTAGATGCTCAAGTACTTAGTGACCCCGGGGTTTGGGAGTGTTTATATCTATATTTGTGAGATTTCTTCCGCTGAATTTAAATATTATATTTTCAAATTTAAATGATATGGTATTTTATTGAGATTGTCGGCTTGCCTAGTATTGAGATAGGCGCCATCGCGTCAGGTAAGATTTTGGGTCGTGACATCAGCTTTCTCCCTCGCCGCTCGAAGTTGGGCCGCCGCCGAGGCCAGCTGCTCCTAGGCAGTCTCTTTCTCTGAAGCCAATCGGTCTATTTTCCCCTTTCACTCTTCGGCCATGGCCTTGACCTCCTTCATCTCGACTCAAAGCTGGTCGATCCGGTCAAGCTCCTTCACCAGGTCGGCATGTTCTTTCTGAGTCGCGCCCAACTCAGCCCAGAGATTATTTACTTCTCCTTCGCATTCCTCGCTGAGAAGCTTATACATGTCCCTCTTCTTAACAAGCTCTTTGACCTCAGCCTCGAGTTGGCTAAGCTCATCCCGATACCAGAGAAAGGTTTCATAGTAGAGTACTGAGGCCTGGAAAAATGTGAAAAAGAAAAGGCATTAGAGTTATCAAAAACTAAATTTGAAGATAAAGAGTGTAATAACACCTTAACCAGTTCAATGCATGTTGTGCTTCGTTGAACAAGCATGGCATATCCACTACATTCATTTTCGCCTGGTCTTCTTCGGTTACCAGGCACCAGAGGTAGCTCTCTACCCCGACAGGGGTGGAAAGAACCTAGTCATCATTCGGGACGGTGATAACAATTGATCGCTTCCGGCCAGGATCCATGCTCGGAGCGGGGAACCGATTGATCAACCTTGGGCTCGAGTTCGGACCACCGACCTCCGAGTATGAACTTTTCCTCGGCACCTATAAGTCACCCAACCAAGAGAAGTATTCTAGGGTGGTTAAGTCCACACCATCAAAGAAGAAGCGAAGGGGGTCGTCCGCTCCATGAACCCCTTAGTTGGATATCTCCTTCATCGCTCGGGCCTCATCGAACATGGACTATGTAAACGAAGGCGATTCTGAAATTTCTATTACACTAGGCGGGGCGGAGCCGATGTCTCGAGAGGTCTCATCCCTCACCTCTGCACCAGTCTCATGAACTTGAGGGGGATTAGCCTTAGTTGTTTCCCCTTCAGCTGTCACCCGTTCCTCGGGGACAAACGGCTCATATGCCATAAAATGTTCATCCTCCTAGGGCTCGTCCCTGAGCCGGTAGAGTAAGTCAGATTCAAGCACTTGGGAGCTGGAGCTTTCCTTTGGCTTACGAGCCAACCTTCTCCTCAGTTTCTTTTTCTCCGAGCTCGGGGAACTCGGAGCCCTCCTCTTTTTCTTCTCTTCTGCCGTAGCTCCGGGCTGCCCCGAAGTTGAAGGACCAGCGGGCAGATCTTCTCCCCCTACCAAAGGCCTAAGCTCGATGGTCTTAGGTAAGCCTGCAAAAAAGAGAAGAGAATCAATGAAGACATAGTGTTGAAAAAGAAAGACTAGTGCTACTTATTCAGGAAAAAGGAACCTTACCGTGAGAATGGGCCTCCCAGCGGCCTTTCGAGAGCTCGCGCCACGAGCGCTCGGCATAAGGAATCTGCGAACAAATGCCCTCGATTCACTACTTGAGCCGAGGAATGGCATTTGGTACTCGAGCGAGGGTTTCACCACATCAAATACCGATGAGAAAAAGGAAGATAAAACATAAAATCCACATTTAAAAGGGAGTTATATTTATGTGATACGTTCTACTTCTCGGGGAATAGACTCCACTCAGCACGATCAAGTCTGCAGTCCTCACCCGGACAAAGTGTCCATACTAGCCCCGATCCCGATCCTCGTCGATACTTGAAAATGGGGCTTTGCTCGCCCAGCGTACAAAATTTATCAGTCCCCCCCGAAAGATTCGCGGACTATACAAGCGGAGTAGATGATCGATGGTGAACGTGCATGAGTCGATTTCGTTCACTAAGAATCGGAAGAGAATCATGATCCTCCACAGTGATGAGTGGATCTGGTCGAGGCATACTTCATACCTCCTATAGAAATCCAAGATGACCGGGTCCACCGGGCCCAATGTAAAGGGATAAGTGTAAACACTCAGATATCCCTCAACATGTGTAGTAATGTCATCATCAGACCCGGGAATCACTACGGCCTTATTCGTCCAGTCGCAGTCCTTTCGAACCACAGAAAGAACAACCTCAGTAATGGAGTAGATGTACCATGACACCACCTCGCATCGGCCTTGAACCGAAGAGGGCTTTTCGACCTTGAAGTCGTCATTAACCGAACACCCCCGTAGACGAACATTTTCAAGGGGGTTTGACCGCTGGTTCATCAGTGGCCATACCTGGAGCAGACCTCTTGAGGACAACCACATCAGGGGCAGTCTCCTCGACCTCAGTGGTCGGCTGTGAGGCAAAAGAGACACCTTTTTGAGGATGAGTTTTGGAAGTCTTCGCCATTTTTATCTGGGTAAAAGGTTTGAAAGTGTGATGGAAGATGAGAAAATGAAGAGTAAAAATTTGCTGAGGAAATCAAGCACTCTGGCTTAAGTGAAGGGTAAAAGAAAGATTGCAATTTGAAAAACGAAGGTAAGGATGTTGAAAAATGAAGGAAGACAGTGATATCTTGAAGGATCGAAGGTAGAAGCTTGGTCAAAAGTAAAAGATGAATGAAGGAAGGAGTATTTATAGAGGCTTTGCGTTGTTTCGCATCTAGGAATGACCTACTGATGGTTGACACGCATTTGAAGTCATTATGACGCGATTGGCAGGACATTTCAAGTTCTTTATCGTTTTGTGTCACAGCGTGTTGAAGAAGGGATCGAAGAACTCATGTCATTCCTCATCGTTTCCGTAAAACTTACTCTCCGAGAAATGAGGAGACTATCTGTATACGGGTAAAATCGGGCATATGGGACACCCCAAATTCCGATAAGGTAAATCAAGTAAGAGACGTGATGATAAGGAGCCAGAATCGAGGCAAGGGTCTCATCGAGATAGGGTCCGGGGGCACGACGCCCGCCTTCGGGAATATCGGGGCCATGACCCCGGAATCGGTCCAAATCCCATAAGACTTCAGAGAGCATTATCGGGCAACCAGACATGATTAATAGAGGGTTGTGATATCCGTGACCGGCTCGGTATCTCGGCGTAGATCTCAGCATGTACCGACGGAAATCCGGTGATTAGTTAAACGGAAGGGTTTTTACCTTTTATACAATTGTACCTAGAGTAGGACTCCCCTACTATATAAAGGGGGTTTGATTGTTCATTGAACATATTGTAACATGCATACCAAGGCAATATACTATTATTTTTCTATTATTCAAAGTTCTTACACTTGTTGATCAGTGTTCCATTACTATAAGTCTGGAATCGAGGACATATATCTCATTGAGGCTGCCGTCGAGTCAGAATCATCCATTTCCACTTGCTTTCGAATGGTATGACAATTTATTATATCTTTTATCTGTTCAATCTAGAAATATTTTATCGTTTGTATTGAATTAATCTACGTATCCTTAAAACCGCTAACAAATTTAATTGTTATCCGTTTTTTAGGGTAAACAACAAGACATGGTACAAAATGAAGAACAAGCATCTCCTTCTACTGAATCTAGCTAGGGGATTATAACTTAGCATGAAGGGAAGAATAATGATGCCTTGGAGCAACAATAAAGTTGTCTCCATATGACTTATAGGTCACGGGCTCGAGTCGTATTGTGATGATCCAAAAGATTATCTTTAAATTTAATAATTAATTTTATATTCTAAGATCTTAAAAAGTACTATTTATTATTCCTCGACTTGCGTGCACAGTCCGTATAATTTTTCGGAAAGTTTTTATATGAATAATTGATTAAAATCTGAAATAGAGCCTTAAAACTCAACTATGTTGACTTTGGTCAACATTTTGAGAAAACAGATCCAGATCAGTATTTTGACAGTTCTGGTAGGTTCGTATCGTGATTTGGGTCTTGGGCGTATGCCCGGAATTTAATTTGGAGGTCCCTAGCTCAAGTTATGACCATTTAACGGAAATTAGAAATTTAAAGGTTAAAGATTTTTAAGTTTGACCACAGAGTTAACTTTTTGATATCGGGGCCGAAATTCGATTATGAAAATTTGAATAACTCTGTTATGTCATTTATGACTTGTGTGCCAAATTTGAAGTCATTCTGGATTCATTTAACATATTTCGGCACAAGATTTGTAAATTAAAAAGTTTGAAAACTTAAAAGTTCAAATTGAGGTGTGAATTATAATTTCGATATTGATTGATATGATTTGAGACCCCGAGTAAGTCCGCGTTATATTTTAAAACTTGTTGGTATATTTGGTTGAGGTCCCGGGGGCCTCGGGTGGATTCCAGATTAGTATATTTGGTTGAGAACCCACATGATTATCTTGACCGCTGACATGAGGTACTGCGAAACATGGGTATAGTTGAGACCAATGGGGTCGATTTTGCTGTATTTCAGATGAAGGGTTCCGCCAAGAGGTGGTGGAGAGATTTTATATTGACCAGACCATGTGGGTCGCCTACACTGACTTGAGAGCAGTTTTCACGACTATTTCTAGAGAAATTCCTCCCTATCACATTGAGAGAGGATTACCGCAAGCAATTTGAGCGTTTACAGCAGGGCAATATGACTGTTACTCAGTATGAGTCCCGTTTTGTGGATCTAGCCTGGCATGCTCTCCTTTTACTTCCTACAGAGGGAGAGAGAGTGAGGAGGTTTATTGAGGGACTTACTCACCCTATTAGGCTTCAGATGGCCAAGGAGACTGGAAGTGAGATTTCTTTTCAGGCGGCTGCTAATGTTGCTAGGAGAATTGAGGTGGTTCTTGCACAGGAGAAAAGGCAGGGGTCTGATAAGAGGCCTCGTTAGTTTGGTGGGTTCAGTGGTGCCTCGTCTGAAGGCAGGGGTAATTTTGGTAGGGGTCATCCTCCCAAGCCATTTCATTCAACACTCCAGGCATCCTATAGTGCACCACCAGCTCCTATCAGTACACCTCCGATCCAGAGTTTTCAGGGTGGTTACTCAGGTCGATAGGGATAATTTTAGGGTCAGCAGTCACAGCAGCTGAAGTCTTGTCATACTTGTGGTGGTCCGAGGTACATTGCACGATTCGACCCCAGGTCTCAGGGTAGCATGTAGCAGCATGGCTCTCGTGCTATGATTCCAGCACCGGTTGCTTCACCGCCTGTTCAGCCAGCTAGAGGTAGGGGTCAGGCAGTTGGAGGTAGAGGTCAGACCGTTAGAGGTGGAGGTCAGGCTATTAAAGGTGGAGGCCAGCCAATTAGACGCCATCCCATGGATGCAGTTTAGAGTGGTGGGGCCCATCCCCGATTTTATGCTTTTCCAGCTAGGCCTGAAGCCGAGTCATCCGATGCTGTGATTACAGGTATTATTCCAGTTTGCCATAGAGATGCTTCAGTTCTATTTGATCCACGATCTATTTATTCCTATCTGTCATCTTATTTTGCTTCATATCTGGTGATGCCTCGTGATTCTCTGAGTGCTCATATATGTGTATCCACTCCGGTGGGAGATTCTATCGTGGTAGATCATATCTATCATTCGTGTGTGGTTACTATTGGGAGTCTTGAGACTAGTGTGGATCTTCTACTTCTTTATATGGTAGATTTTGATGTCATCTTAGGTATGGATTGGCTATCACCTTATCATGCTATATTGGATTGTCATGCCAAGAAGGTGACCCTAGCCATGTCGGGGTTACCTCGATTAGAGTGGAAAGGAACTCTTGGTCATTCCACCAGCATGGTTATTTCATATATGAAGGCTCGACGTATGATCGAGAAGGGGTGTCTAGCTTATTTGGCTTATATTCGCGATCCGGCGCGGAAGTTCCTTCTATGGATTCAGTTCTAGTTGTCCGTGAATTTCCAGATGTATTTCTTGTAGATCTGCCGGGGATGCCACCCGACATATATATTGACTTATGTATTGATTTAGCTTCGGGCACCTAGCCCATTTCTATCCCACCATACCGTATGGCCCCGCCGGAATTGAAAGAATTGGAGGAGCAGTTACAAGACTTGCTTGATCAGGGATTCATGAGACCTAGTGTCTCGCCCTGGGGTGCACCGATATTATTTGTAAAGAAGAAAGATGGTTCAATGCGAATGTGTATAGATTATCGACAGTTGAACAAGGCTACTATCAAGAACAAGTATCCACTGCCAAGAATAAATGACTTATTCGACCAGCTTCAGGGTGCCAAGGTGTTTTCAAAGATCGACTTGAGGTCTGGTTACCGTCAGTTAAAGATTAGAGCATCTGATGTCCCTAAGACAACTTTTTAGACTCGNAGGTGTTTTCGAAGA
Source organism: Nicotiana otophora (assembly GCA_000715115.1). NCBI lineage: Eukaryota > Viridiplantae > Streptophyta > Magnoliopsida > Solanales > Solanaceae > Nicotiana > Nicotiana otophora. The sequence continues at coordinate 28,737 of AWOL01S0021468.1, read as the reverse complement.
TTTATTTGAGATCTGGCTACCATCAGTTGAGGATTAGGGCATCCGATGTCCCTAAGACAACTTTTTAGACTCGGTATGGGCATTACGAATTCCTAGTGATGTCATTTGGGTTGACAAATGCCCCATCAACATTTATGGATTTGATGAATCGGGTGTTCAGACCCTATTTGGATTCTTTTGTGGTTATATTCATTGATGATATCTTGATTTACTCCAGCAATCGAAGGGAGAATGAGCAGCATCTTCGGAGTGTGCTTCAGACTTTGAAGAATAATCAGTTATATGCCAAATTTTCAAAATGTGAATTTTGGTTAGACTCGGTTGCCTTTTTGGGGCATGCTGTATCGACAGAAGGCATAAAAGTGGATCCTAAGAAGATTGGGGATGTTCAGAATTGGCCTAGACCTACTTCAGTTACATAGATCTAGAGTTTCCTGGGTTTGGCGGGTTATTATCATCGGTTCGTGGAGGGGTTTTCATCTATAGCAAGCCCATTGACCAGACTGACCCAGAAAGGTGTTCCACTCGGATGGTAAGACGAGTGTGAGTTGAGCTTTCAGAAGCTCAAGACTGCTTTGACTATGACACCAGTGTTGGTATTACCCACAAGTTCAGGATCTTATATGGTGTATTGTGATGCATCTCGCATTGGGCTTGGTGCAGTATTAATGCAAGATGGTAGGGTGAT
>AWOL01S0021468.1:13976-24830 GCA_000715115.1 Nicotiana otophora | reverse complement strand
GTTCGTAATATTGCATTCATGGTTGGAGAAAGAATATTGCTCCGGGTTTCACCTATGAAAGGTGTAATGAGGTTCGGAAAGAAGGGCAAGTTGAGCCCTAGGTATATTGGACCCTTTGAAATTCTTAAAAGGATGGGTGAAGTAGCCTACATGCTTGCACTACCACCTAGTTTATCAGTGGTTCATCCGGTGTTCCATGTATCTATGCTCCAGAAATATCATGGTGATTCGTTCCATGTATTAGATTTGAGCTCAGTCCATTTGGACAAAGATTTGACTTGCGAGGAGGAGCTGGTGGCTATTCTAGCCCGACAGGTCCGACAGTTGAGGTCCAAGAGTTACCCTTCAGTACGATTGCAATGGAGAGGTCAGCCGGTAAAAGAATCTACCTAGGAGTCCGAGTCGAACATGCAGAGTAATTATCCACACCTTTTCACCAACTCAGGTGCTTTTTTAATTCCGTCCGAGGACGAACATTTGTTTTAGAGGTGGAGAATGTGATGACCCAAAAAGTCATATTTAAATTTAATAATTAATTATGTATTCTAAGACCTCAAAAAGTACTATTTATCATTTCTCGACCTGCGTGCGCAGTCCATATAATTTTTTGGAAAGTTTTTATATGAAAAATTGATTAAAATGTGAAATAGAGTTTTAAAACTCAATTGAGTTGACTTTGGTCAATATTTTGAGCAAACGGATCCGGATCAATATTTTGATAGTTTCAGTAGGTTCGTATCGTGATTTGGGACTTGGGTGTATGCCCGAAATTTAATTTGGAGGTCCCTAGCTCAAGTTATGACAATTTAACAGAAACTAGAAATTTAAAGGCTAAAGATTTTCAAGTTTGACCACGGACCTGACTTTTTGATATCGGAACCGGAATCCGATTCTGAAAATTTGAATAGCTTTGTTATGTCATTTATGACTTATGTGCCAAATTTGAAGTCATTCCGGATTTATTTAACATATTTCGGCACAAGATTTGTAAATTGAAAAGTTTGAAAACTTAAAAGTTCGAATCGAGGTGTGAATTGTAATTTCGATGTTGTTTGATGTGATTTGAGACCCGAGTAAGTCCGTGTTATGTTTTAGAACTTGTTGGTATAATTGGTTGAGGTCCCGGGGGCCTCGGGTGGATTTTGGATAGTTAATGGATCAAAATTTGGACTTAAGGAAAAATATGAAATTTTGGCCTTCTCGTGTAATCGCACCTGCGGATTTTAGACCGCAGATGCAAGCTCGCAGAAGCGAGTTTTGCCTCGCAGAAGCGAGTTTTGCCTCGCAGAAGCGAAAGGGAAGGGATTGGGTAGTGTGCGCAGGTGCTGAACTTTTGCCGCATCTGTGAAGCCGTAGAAATGGCTTCTTGTCCGCAGAAGCGCCCCATCCCGCAGAAGCGGAAACCGCAGATGTGGTCAAGCGTCCGCAGATGCGGAAAGGCATGGACAGAACCCATAAAATCGAAAGTTAGATATTTTTACTTATTTTTGAGTTTTGAGTCTCGGATTTAGGCTATTCCAAGGGGATTTGCACGACTTTGAATTGGGTAAGTATTCTATAACCAAAAGTGATTATATTTCATAAATCCATGCCATCATTTATTTCGGATTTAGATGGAAGAGATTGGAATTTTTATAAAACTTTCCAAAAACGAAAAATTAAGATTTGAAAGTCCACTTGACATCGAAATTTGGTATTTTTTATATGTTTGGACTCGTTTCGGAACGGGTATTCGGATTTCGTAAGTTTTTTTGAGATTCGAGACGTGAGCCCCACTGATGATTTTTGAGAATGAATTTCGGATTTTAATCCGAAAAATTAGTAAATTCATATAGAATTAATTCTTGCGATTTGTACTGAGTATAGTAAATTATTTATGACTAGATTTGAAGATTTCAGACACGAATTCGCGAGGCAAAGGTTTATTGGATTCTTGAATTTGGTTGCAAGCGAGGTAAGTGTTGAGGTTAAGCTTGACTTGAGGGAGTATGACTTATTTATCTATTTGCTACATGATTTAATATGCGGGTATAACGTATATGTGAGGTGACGAGTACTTATATGTTGTGGTTGAGTCAAAGCATACGGGTTGAATTTGTTTATTGTGAATAATTATCTATTTAATTAAGATACTACTGCTTAAGTTTATTATTGATTATTTGATCATTAGTCATGGAATTATTATTCATTTAATTATTGTTGAATATTTTGGAAGGTGAAGTCAGTATTCTGGTATTGAATTGATTGATAAGTGTATATTCTCGAATTTAAATACTCTTCCGAATTTATATTATTATTTTCATGGTAAGGCAGAGTGTAAAAGCACGAAGGGTGATGCCGTGCCATTTTAATTATTCATAATATCATTGTCATGGTAAGGAAGTGTGTAAAAGCACGAAGGGTGATGCCGTGCCATTTGTGAGTGTAAAAGCACGAAGGGTGATGCCGTGTCATTTTCAGAGAGTGTAAAAGCACGAAGGGTGATGCCGTGCCAAATAAGAGTAAAAGCACGAAGGGTGGTGCCGTGCCACTTTCATATTATCATTTGCTCATTTTATTGTTAATGAATTAATTGGCTGCTTCTCCTGCTGAAATTATTATATTATTCCCCTTAGCATGTTCCCTCCCAATTGATAAATTGTTATTTATTGTATTCTTGTTACTTTGTATTTGTATATACTTGTACATGTTGATTATGTACGTGTCTTGTCATAGCCTCGTCACTATTTCGTCGAAGTTAGGCTCGACACTTACCAGTACATGGGGTCGGTTGTACTGATACTACACTTTGCACTTCTTGTGCAGATTTTGGAGTTGGTCCCAATAACGTACCATAGAAGTGCTCGGATTCAGCTATTCAGAAGAGACTTGAGGTATAACTGCACAACGTTCGCAGTTCTGAAGTCCCTTTCTATTTTATCTCGGCCGTGTATTATCTCTCAAACAACTTGAATTTTATTTAGACCTTTATTTGTATTATTCTAGTAGCTCGTGTACTTGTAACACAAGATTCAGGGATGTATTTTGATAATTCAATATTTAATTAAACTTGCTTAAAAATAGTTAAGATTATTTTAACGTTGGTTTGCCTAGCAAGTGAAATGTTAGGCGCCATCACGATCCTGAAGATGAGAATTTTGGGTCGTGACACGTATGTAGAAGCAATCACTAATACTTGGATCCTACTTGAATACATGATAGGTGGACTGTCAACATCACATATCTAAGGAACAGTCCTTCCCTGAACCCTACTTGAATACATGATTTGTGCACCACATTGATTTTTTTTTTAATCAAAGGGAGAAGGTGATGGCATTTCCACCAAAGGGAAAGTTAAAAATTATTGCCGAAAACACACGTGTCAAATTATAAACATAAAAACTTAATTATCTTTTTTATTTTCATCTGAAAACCTAACTCCTTAGTATAAATGCAATTCAACCTATAAGTATAAGTTCTTAATTTATAATGTGAAAGAAGGTAGACACCTAACCATATAATCTCTACATTTCAATAATTAAACTTCGTTTGACGTCTGATTTTAAGAAAATTATGTTTAAAAAAACTGTTATATTGAGGTTAGCAGCTTATACACGTGTTTACTAATAATTCATAGTATTAGTTTGAATTTTGAGAGAAGAAACTATATCATGTTTAAAAAAGAAGATAAGTGAGTTGGTCCCAAATTAAAAATCATAAAGAAATTTTGAACTTCCCCCTCCGTGCAAATAAGTTGTTACAACTTGAGTAAAACTCAAATCATGCACTTGAATTAGATATGAGTATCTAATTTTGGGGTGTAATAACTCTCTTTTACATGCATGTTCAAATGAATGATCAAATTCCATGAACTACGTTAGTAACCATATCCAATTAATGTCTTCATTAAAGTATGTAAAAGAAAATAAACTTAAAAATGTCATCATCAAAAATATTTCAGCACTCAAGAAGCTAAATAAAAGGTACCACTTGGCTATGTAAGCTTCCACAAGATGAAGTAATCTTTGCACTGTATTTTGAACTTAAATCCATGAGAAAATATTAAAATTATTTTCTTGTTCCTTTCTTTGATAGGTAAGAGGTGCTACTCGTGGAAAAAAAAGTGAAGGGAGAGGGGTAAAATGGGTTGAGGGTAGTGAGGGCCAAAATATGAATGCCACGTGGGATTAGCATCTATCTTTGACTATCTTAACAGATGAAGAGTATATTTGATTCAATGGTCTAATAACAGGGGTATTTTTAGACAGAAAGTATAACGGCGGGTAAACTTGATCGTTTTCTCATAGTAGGGGGGCAAATTTGACCTTTATCACTTTTTAATATCATTGACATTGTGTCAAAACAGTAAGAATAAACATAATCTTATTATACATACTACTATATTCCATCAGAAAAGTAAATGAAAATAAGATTTTATTGTCTTTATATTTATTAGGGAAGAAGAAGGTGCCAAAGAAATTATATAGCTTTTTATTATACATACAATTACAAATACTACTATATACAACAACAACAACAACAACAACAACAACAACAACAACCCAGTATAATCCCACTAGTGGGGTCTGGGGAGGGTAGTGTGTACGCAGACCTTACCCCTACCCTGGGGTAGAGAGGCTGTTTCCAAATGACCCTCGGCATCCTTCCCTCCAAGAACTCCCCCACCTTGCTCTTGGGGTGACTCGAACTCACAACCTCTTGGTTGGAAGTGGAGGGTGCTTACCATCAGAGCAACCCACTTTGTATTACAAATACTACTATATGTAATACAAAATTTGCCTAGAAAAAGAAGGAGTGTTATGATTTTTTCCGTCTCAATATTCTTTATGCTTTCTCAATTCTTATCAAATATTTCTTGGGATATTTCCTGGGATTTATTTCCTTGAATGTATGTTCCTTTTTTTCTTTTGAGCATACGATTTTCCTCTATATTGTGTTGTTGACTGCTCTATTCTCCCACATCGGATTTGTAACAAAAACTAAAGGAACGAGCTTCGTATAAGATGGGCCGGAAGAAACAGTTGAAAGCATACCTTTCTCGGCCTTTTGGCTAAGATCAAGTGTAGTATCTGTTTTTATTAGTTTAATACCTGATATGTGAACTATCGGTTCACATGATATTAATTCAATTTTTTAAGGGAGAGAGTCTATTAAGGTAGCTTGATATCTGGGCTTCCGAGCGTAGCTTATGTGTTTCACTATAGCATGTGCCTGGTGCACCCTACCAACCCCAGTACAATGTTTATTTGGGCTTTGTGTCTCGTACTAGTCTTGCTTACAATTTCATTGTTTATCTCTCTTAATTGTTAGTATATCAAAATGAATAATTAATTTAGCTGGAATTTTACTGTAAACAAAAATAATGAGTAGTGATCTCTCTTAATTGTTAGTATATCAAAATGAATAATTAATTTAGCTGGAATTTTATTGTAAACAAAAATAATGAGTAGTAATTTATAGTTACTGATAAAAGCTTCGATAATCTTTTGTTAATATTGTTGAAATACTCATAAATATTTGTGTAGGGAATTTATTATATTGTATTTGTAAACGGTCGGAAGGTTTGAACTCTGATGTGATATTAGTTAAGAATGAACTAGAGGGGTGTCCCTATATATCAACGTCTTTCCTATGTATCAACGTTTTTTAACATTGTCTAAAGGAAAAGATACAATATATATTTAATGATATTTAGACTTTTATATTACACGCGTTGCGCGTGTATCCCTTATCAGTGAATACAAAATTTTAAAAATGACAGATATTAATTATAAAATAATCATATAAAACTGTAAAAATGACATTGATATTAGTTATAAAACAATCAAAGATAAATTCCTGAAAATGATAAGTTGTTCATTCTTAGCCAAGTCAAGAGAGTAAGAAATTCTGCCATATATGTGAAGTCCTTTGGATATTCCGATCCATATTGTAATTTAATTTTATGATTTTTTGTATGTTTTTGTGTAGAAGTTCGAACCAGTAGGCAAAATATGTTGGCTTATATGTAATTCTAAAATTTGTATCGATTAAGATCAATGGGTGAATTCAAATAAGTGGAAGTTTAAAAATGAAACTCATTGCCAAAGTGCTTCATAATGTTGCAGAAAAATATGTAAAGAGAATTTTACCAACTAATAAAAAAATATTTTAACAGAGGCAAATGTTCCCAAAAATATGAGTACTAATTAATAAGTGTACAAGCACTATCATCAAGAGCTTGCAAAAACGTATCAAGTTATAGGACAATTACCTTTTGGAATTACAGTGTTTGAACGTAAACATCCTAATTAAACAACTCAGAATTTACTGATAGATTCATGCTACATATAATTTTGCAGAGAAGGTTTTTTCGAAGTATTCTATATTTGACGTACCCACAAAGAAGCAAACTTTGGTCAAAATATTACCCTTAAAAAACTTAATATACTTGAAATCACCGGAATAAATCAATGACATTGCAAAATATTTAAATTATAATCCACAAAGAATCAATAATATTTTACATATAGTCCCAAAAATAAACCTTGCAAGATGAAACACAAGGATTAGTCATAACTGTTGGCAAAGTGGGGGTAGATGATCGAGTTGTTTCATGATCGGAAGAGAAAAAGATAGTCGGCGATGTCTTTTGTCCAAATTATAACACATAACTAGAGAATATGCCGCGTTTCGCGCAATTATAAAAGATATCAATAAATTTTCAAATGTTATTTTATAAATATAGTTGACATATAAGAGATAAAAATTTCATATCTGTATGTATTTACAAAGAGAAATTTTCTAAAAAATGAAAGGTATTTAGAAAAAAGGAAAAAGGAGCAAGAGTACTTGCTTAGCACCTTCTTAACCCTATATTAAAGAGATATATACCTTATTAAAATAAAGACACACTGGCAGTTTCTTTTTGAAGCATTTGTTTCAAAGTATCAAACATAACTTTTAATACTACAAACATCTACTTTTAGCTTTCAAAATATCCACACACTTGTATATATTAATAATTCTACTACAGTTAGTATATATTGTGACAAGGTGGGTTGCTCTGATGGTAAGCACCCTCCACTTTCAACCAAGAGGTTGTGAGTTCGAGTCACCCCAAGAGCAAGGTGGGGAGTTCTTGGAGGGAAGGATGCCGAGGGTCATTTTGGAAACAGCCTCTCTACCCCAGGGTAGGGGTAAGGTCTGCGTACACACTACCCTCCCCAGACCCCACTAGTGGGATTATACTGGGTTGTTGTTGTTGTTGTTGTTGTAGTTAGTATATATTGTACTGACGTAAACAAACTTATTAAAAAGCAAATTCTAACAGACTATGAAAAAATATTCGAAGCACTATATTATATAATCATTCCCAATCTTCAAACCGCAAAACATATTATATATTTTAAATCCATTAAAATACACAAGAAGTAGTAAAGAAACTTAAAAATTTCCATTAGATAGTTATTATAATATGTATAGGTGAAATCATAAAATAGAAATAATAAAAGTTTACACTTTCTTACTTACTTTCTAACTTCTATAGATGTGTTTTACTTGGTGTTATGCCTGTCTATCATGAAAATGGTGTATAGTTTACATGACAATCATAGATCGGGTGAAAAACTTTCTTAAATAATCCAAAAAATAATAATTATATATGATAAAGCGATGGAAAAAATATGAAGGGACATAAGAAATGTATAAAGTCAATCTATTATAAGATAATGTGTTCTCGTACCAAAATAAATGTATGATTACTTCAAGCATTTATTTTATTGCTTATTGATCTAAAACTTTTCGAAACACACAAAATACAATATGCAAAAGTATATGAAGAAAAATTAAAATATACAAGGAAAAAATTGCAAATGAAGAATAAAACAGGAAAATATTACAAAGAAAATAATTAAAAAGGAATTATTAGTAAAAACAATTCAAAGAATTAATGATATTACCAATTGAATAATGATATTATTCATCCCCTAAATTAATAAGGTTCTCATTCGAGCAAAAATGATACTATCTCTTGTATCGTCTATCATTTTTTATTCTTTTTCTTTCTTTTCATACGTCTACTTCTTTTTCTCTCCTCTTTTCTACGGTTACTGAAAAAGACAGAAGCTTTGGTCCATCCCTTCGCCCTCTTCATGCCTATGAAGTTTTATTTTCTCCTATTTCTCTGAGAAAACATTCAAAATTGCTTCTTTTGTTTGAAGATAAAATTTTTTGTTTCAAACAATCGGTATCGCCACATACTTGCATTTCACGGACTAAAACATCGACACATTGTCCGAAGGTGTCATAGTCCAAATTCACCATCCTCATAGCATGAAGACACCATGCCATGGCCCGAGGATCTCTCGAAGCTACATATCATTATTCAAAGGTGTCATAGTCCAGAGGTACCATCCTCATAGCCCGAGGATACCATTCCATGGCCTGCGAATCCCTTACATACTCGTCATGGCCTAGGACGTCAGAGTCTAAGGACATCAACCTCATTGTCCGAAAATAACTTTCATTGTCCAAAGAAAATTTGCATCATGTTTAGATTTTCGCAATAACCCATATATATTATGCCCCGTGTTTTAAGTTTTGCAGGTAACTCAGGAGGTAAACGGTCTACAAACAGGAGCAATCCTTGCTCCGGTTTCCGTTCACAACATTCACATCCCTGACTATCTCAAATGTAACCGATGATCAGTAATTTATTACCCTTTGTTCTATAACGTTCAAATATTTGCCTGATACATCCGTAACGTCCAAATTCGCATTCATGACCCCACCTAAAATATCCGTTACCAACGATACTATCCTACCCGAAAGAACCTTCCCGAAACATGTGACCACTCTTACAATAACTCTATCGGTTTCGTTCGTCGTTGGATCCAGAACCACACACAACCTGATTCTCGTAACACCAAGGAGTAGACAACTCAAGAACCAGGGTTCGACCCCCATTTTTTTAAAATACATCATTTCTCACTCAATTCGGATAAAATTAGTCATAATTTTCTTTACCCGATAACTCTTTCATCATTTTCGGGTAAAGAGGGGTAGGTGTTGATACCCAATTTTGCCTTCATATTTTTAAAATAATATATATACTTTCAAAATATCATTTTTTGTATCATTGTTTAATTTGCAAGATTTATACAAGTGTTGTTTTAAAAATAATTTTTCATAATTCTTTTAGAGCTTTAAAACTAATTTTCTTGCATTAAAATTACTTGAATATTTATTAATTACCCCTTAAATTATTTTTGTGATGATTTAAATACCCAAAGTTCTTATTTGCATCAAAATATGTGTTTTCAAATATTTTACTTCATTTTATATAAGAATATTTGTATTTTTAAGCTATTTACATAATTTTACAATAATAGCACATATTCATGCATAATTATATTTTTATTACATTATTTGTGCCAAAATAATATTTTTATATTTTTTAATGTTAACTTATTATTTTCAATCACTTTATTGCACACGTAATATTTTATTATCTATTAAATAGTTTTATAAATTATTTTATGAACAATTTTCGTGCATTTTAATTTATAGCCCAATTCAAGGCTAGTTTAGGACCTAAGTTAGTGGCCCAAACACCCCAAACCTTAGCCCAATACGGCCCAGCCCAAACGAGATCCCCTCTAATCGTATAACCCGGTCGGGACCCAGTTTCCTAATCCGCCCATCTCCCTTTGATCATGGCCGTTGATCTCAGATGATCAATGACCCATAATAAAACTCCACTTCCCTTTATATCATATAACCCTGAAACCCTAACCCATTCCCCCATCCAGCCGCCCTCAAACAATCCCAATCTCTCTCCTCTCATAGTAAACCCTAGCAGCCTCACCCCAAATCCTAGCATATACCCAAGAGAATATGGAGATTTTTCATATTTTCTTTTCTTTTTTCTGTACTCACAAGCGTTCTTTCCCGTTTTCTTGTCAATACGCGTTTGGTACTAAGTTATTTATGGAAGCTTATCAATAGGCGTTCGTTCAACTCCGGTTCTATATTATTACCATATTCTTGACTTGATACACCCACTGCCATGCCCCATGGCTCCGATTCAGTTAGATGTTTTGGTATTTTATTCTTCGTCTAAACTAGGGTTTGTCGAACTTTCTTCCTAAACTGATTCTAATTAATTTCGCATGCTATAGTTTCCTTATTTATGTTTAATATACTTTCTTTCCTTGCTAGGTATGTAATTTCGATGCTATATAAACCCCTCTCCAATTCCCTTTTTGAACGGACTCGAATCACTGAAGAACCACTGTTATTCTCTCATACTATCACTCACTCGATACTATTATGAATCTATTGCTCTTGGCCGGCTGAAAGCCAAGGCCGTCAGTATCCTCTCTAATGACCTCCCTAGTGCGAGCACTGCTTGGGGTCCATTTGAGGCTCCTATGAACTCTGACGCACTAGGATTTGGGTCTTTTGGTTGTTCTCTTTGCTGGTGATAATCGAGTTATTTCTGATACCTAGCCTTTCTCTCATTTTGTTTGTTGAATTTGCAACTGGTTAGTGCTCTTTACTCCAGCAATCCTATACCCCTTTTCTGCTTATGTTCATGTTCTGTATACCAATATTATTTGAACTTCTGTGAGCCAACATGATTTGGATACTGTGCTACCTCTGTATGCAATTCTATTCGTCTTAATGTTATTTTGCAATTCCAGTGTTCTCTAGCATCAAAATCTGTTTAAGTCCTAAATATTCAGAATATGTTAACTATGCGTAGTTAACTGGTTTGATCCCTGACCTCCTTGGGTTCATTATGTTTGTGTTAAACTTGATTTCTGCATTTGTTGCATGTTATAAGTTGATCTTCATGCCCTGCTTTGGATT
>AWOL01S0021457.1:45248-70281 GCA_000715115.1 Nicotiana otophora | reverse complement strand
TTAATAGTCGAGTGAGTGATTGCTCGAACTCGAAGTAAGACATCCCTTAGGCTTAATAGTTTAGTGAGTGATTGCTCGAACTCAAAGTAAAATATCCCTTAGGCTCAATAATCGAGTGAGTGATTGCTCGAACTCGAACTCGAAGTAAGATAGCCCTTAGGCTCAATAGTCGAGTGAGTGACTGCTCGAACTCAAAATATCGTAGACCGTAGGCTTTATGGTCGAGTGAGTGATTGCTCGAACTCGAAGTAAGATAGCCCTTAGGCTTAATAGTCTAGTGAGTGATTGCTCGATCTCGAACTCGAAGTGTTGTAGCCCATAGGCTTTATGGTGTAAGTTTTTCAAAACTCCTTCGGTAGTGGTTAGCCTTTAAGCCTATTGGAATCATGAAGCAGAATGTAATTTTCAAAATATGAGTTATCGATAAAGGGGTCATTATACATGTGTTCGTATTTTGTGCCAGGACTCGAGCAAAACTATGCAGGCATGGTTCGTTTTGACCACTTGGCCCTTACACTTTTCCCTATCGAGACCCTGTTTGACATGACTTTGGTATGAAATAACTTTTCGGCATCGAACTCGATTCCTTCGATGGTAAAGCCCCCCAGTATTCGAGGTTGATTGCAAAGAAGCCTTGGATACTATTGAATTGTCCTCAGGTAGCACATAATTGTTGTCTCGTTAAAAACCTTGCCGGAAAAACCCGGTTGGGATAAACACCGATCCAAGGGAAAAAGAGTGCAACACGTACTTTAAAACCTGAGGTCTCAATGTTTTTGGTCAATCTCCTGCAATGAGTTAGTGTTGAATATATATAGACGAAAGAAGGGAGAAAATCGTGCCTTAACAATAATATCGTTTAAGGAGTGATATGTTCCAATTGTTTGGTAATGGTTCGCCATCCATCGTTGAGAGTGTATAAGACCCTCCTCTGACAATCCGGGACAACGTAGAACCCTCGAAAATAGGGGAAGACCCTCCTTGGTTGACTATCAATATGATTTTCGAAAGGAATGAAAACAATGGAGTAACTTTCTCAGCGGCCAAGAAGACAAAGGTATCAGTGACCCACAGCAAGAGACTTTGGGAAGTCATCAAAGATGACATCACCTTCACAGAGGAAGACGCCGATCGACTTCTTCTGCCGTATAACGATGCCCTGATAATCTCTCTTAATGTTCTTGATTTCAAGATTAAGCGTGTTTTGGTTGACCAAGGAATCTCTGCCAACATCATTCAATGGCGAGTGGCGGAACAAGTCAAATAAATTGGAAGTATCATTTCGGCAACAAAGCTCCACATCGGGCTCAACTTGGTGAGTGTGAAAACTCGAGGGGAGATCCTACTGCCCATGAACACTGAAGGGGTCACGAAGATCACCTTATTTGAAGTGGTGGATGGTGACATGGGCTATAACATAATTTTCTATAGACCATGGTTACATGGGATGAAGGTCGTACCATCAACATATCACCAACTGCTAAAATTCCCGACCCCAGAGGGGATCAAGCAGATAAGAGGAGACCAACTTGCAGCAAGAGAAATGAACGCAGTGTTGATTTCCAGCTGTATAGGAAAGGAGCCCAGCAAATAGCAATTACAGGAACTGATGCCTGCTCCCATGTCAAGTGAAGATGATAAGGGCGAGGATTCGTCGGAATCCTACCAGGCACTAAGATACATTCAGGTACCGAAAGAGACATACGCAACAAAATACACAGCAGAAGAACTCGAACAAGTTGCCTTGTTTGAGGAATTCTTGGAGAGAAAGTTTCACTTGGGAACATGACTCAATCCCAAACTCAGGTAAGGATTTATTGATTTTCTTAAAGCTAACATTGATTGTGTTGCATGGTCGCACTCGGATATGACATGTATCCCGCTAGAGGTGGCCATGCACAAGTTAAGCCTGGACCCGAGCATCCCTCCGGTAAGGCAAAAGAAATGCCCTATAACCGAGGTTAGAAATAGGTTTGTTAAGGAAGTGGTAACTCAATTACTAGACATCGGTTCAATCCAGGAGGTAAAGTATCCCGAATGGTTAGCTAATGTAATTGTAATTTCAAAAAAGAATAAGAAGTTCCGAATGTGCATAGGTTATAAAGATTGAATAAGGCGTGCCCTAAAGACTTGTTCCCATTGCCATACATTGATCAAATGATTGATGCACCTACTGGGCACAAGTTAATGAGTTTTCTCGATGCCTATTCCGGGTACAATCAAATAAAGATGAACCCGGAGGATTAGGAAAAAAATCGTTCATAATGAACTTCGGCACATATTGTTATAATGTGATGCCCTTCAGGCTAAAACATGTTGGAGCCACTTATCAGAGGCTCGTGAACATGATGTTTGAAAAGCAGATAGGTAAAATAATGGAAGTGTATATAGATGACATGTTGGTCAAGTATTTGAATGCAGGTGATCATTTAAAGTGCCTCTAAGAAACATTCGATATCTTGAGGAAGCACAACATGAAGCTCAACTCGAAAAAAAAAGCGCGTTCAGGGTCGGCTCCGATAAGTTCTTGGGTTTCTTGGTTTCACAAAGAGGGATCGAGGTAAATCAAGACAAGATCAAATCTATCGAGGACATACCAGACCAGTTGATGAGCGTAAAAGAAGTCCAAAGGCTAACCGAAAGATTGGCCGTTCTAAGCAGGTTTATCTCTCGATCCTCGGAAAAATGTCATCACTTCGTCTCTCTTTTGAAGAAGAAGAAGAACTATTTCGAACGAAATCTAGAATGTCAGCAGGCCTTGAAAGACCTGAAATGTTATCTATCCAGACCCCCGCTATTATCAAATCCAGGGGAAGGTGAACAACTGCTAATATACTTAGCGGTCTCAGAGGTAGCGGTAAGTGCCATTCTAGTTCGGAAGGATGAAGATACGCAATTTCCTGTCTATTATGTTAGAAAAATTTTGTCAGGGGCAGATACTCATTATCCATACCTCGAAAAACTAGCCTTAGCTCTCGTAGTCGCCCCTCGAACGCTTAGGCCTTATTTTTAATGCCACCCGATAGTTGTTGTGATGACCTTGCCTTTGCGGAATGTTCTTCAGAAGCCTGAATTGTCAGGCCGATTAACCAAATGGCCAGTCGAAATTAGTGAGTTTGATATTGAATACAAGCCTAGGACTGCGATCAAATAACAAGTGTTGGCCGACTTTGTGGCTGATTTCAGTCCCGGGTTATTACCTCTGGCTGCTAAAGAAGCGGTGTTGGTATCGGAAATGACATCAGGAGTTTGAACCTTGTTCACGGACAGAGCTTCCAATGTGAAAGGGTCCGGGCTCGGGCTGGTCCTAATCATGCCTTCGGGGGGAACCTTGAGACAAGCCATAGAAATTGTTCTGTTAACTAACAATGAAGCCGAATATGAGGCTTCTGCTGTAGGACTCGAACTGGCCCGGAGACTTGGATCCGAGGTCATAGAAATCAAATGTGATTCCTAACTGGTAGTAAACCAAGTGTACGAGATTTGCAATGCGTAGGAGGAATGCATGCAATAGTACATGATTAAAGTTCAAACATTGCTTACACGATTCAGGGAGTGGTCGATCACGCACATCCTGAGAGAAGAGAATGTAAAAGTAGATGCATTGGCTAATTCGGTGTCGTCTACGGAAATGAAAGGATCTGACTGCGGTACTGTCGTTCAACTTATGTATTCGGTACTAGATGTGGATGGCTATTGTGAAGTACATACACCAACCTAGTCTGGGACTTGAGGAATGAGTTCATCGATTATCTTTAGCTTGGCAAGCTGCCCGAAGACCCGAAGGCATCCTGGGCACTACGCACCAAAGCGGCTCGCTACAACCTCTTGGGTAGACAATTATATAGGAGATCATTCCAAGGCCCATTGGCCCGATGTTTAGGAGCCTCAAAGGCAGACTAGTAATGAGAGAGGTCCATGAAGGAATTTCCGGGAACCATTCCGATGCAGATTCGTTGGTGCTAAAGGTGGTTAGGTCAAGATACTACCGGCCCCATATGGAACAAGATGCAAAGGTGTTCGTTCAGAAATGTGACAAATGTCGGCGTTATGCACAATTGGTGCACCAGCTGGCAGAACTCTTGCATTCGATACTATCCCCATGGCCATTCATGAAATGGGGGATGGATATAGTTAGGTCACTGCCACGGGGCCTCGAAAAGGTAAGATTCCTTTTAATTTTAACCGATTACACTAAATGGGTTGAAGTAGGTCCTTACCAAAAGATCGGTGAGCGCGAAATGATCGACTTCCTATGGGAATACATAATTTGCCAATTCATAATACCGAAGGAGATTTCCTGTGATAACGGACCACAGTTCATAGGCTCTAAAGTCACCAAATTTCTTGAAGACCTAAAACTCAACAGGATTATACCCTCTCCATACCATCCGAGCACTAATGGGCAGGCGGAATTGACCAATAAGGTGATTATTCAAAACCTCAAAATAAGGTTAGAAGCTGCTAAAGGCAAGTGGCCCGAAGAGTTACCAGGCGTGCTATAGGCGTACCAGACAAAGGCAAAACCAAGCATGGGTAAGACATCTTTATCTCTTGTATACGATGTAGAAGCTCTAATCCCGATGGAAGTAGGAGAACCAACCTTATGGTTCTCTCGAACAGATGAAGAAGTAAATAATGAGGCATTGCTGGTAAAGCTAGAACTGCTCGATGAATGCAGGGACTTGACACACATGACGATGGTGGCTCAGAAGCAAAGGATGAAAAGATACTATAACCGGATAGCCAATCTCCGCTATTTTAAAGTAGGATACTTGGTTTTGAGGAAAATAACTCAGAACACTCGGGAAATAAATGCTGGGAAGCTGGGTCCGACATGGGAAGGCCCCTACCGAGTTTCAGCTATTACCGATAAGGGATCATACGAGTTGGAGAATAAAGATGGAGTCAAATTGCCTAGCAATTGGAACGTGAATCACCTCAAAAGGTATTATTGCTGATGGATCCTGCCTATAATGGAAGTATGTGCTGCACTTTTTTTCCCTTCGACCAGTTTGTTTCCCAATCGAGTTTTTCTAGCAAGGTTTTTAACAAGGTATCAACAAAAAGCATACTACAGAGGAAGCGTCATCCGCAAAGTTAAGACCTTTAAATGACAAGGCATTGAGATCATAAACCACTATGGGATGGTTAGATAATCTTTGGCTCGATGGCAAGTTCCTAATGGGAAACAAAACTTGCCATCGAACCAAAGACTATCCAACCGCTCATAAGTGTTTAAACAATGTAGCAATACCTCCAATATTCCAGTTCGCATACTTCACATTCGAACACTGGGGGTGATAGTACTGGATACGACAGCAAGGATGCCACAAAAATCGGGACTAGGAGACCCGAGAACGACAATGTCTCGTCGGGACCGGGGACAACATGGCCAGCCCCATAGAAACAATTTGTACAAGTTAGCCACATGTATTGGCAATTTCTTTTCTTCAGCAATCGAATGCTTATGTACTTTTAAAGATGGAAGGAATAGAATAAAGTCCTTTTGTTTTTATCTTGTTTCTTGTCCAAACGATAAGTTAATTTTATCATTTGAAAGTTAACAGAAAACTTCAAATACTTATGCCGGAATGAACATGAGACGTCCTCTTCAAGAGCACTGTAAATATAAGAGGGCCCTCTCTTATGAAACCCTCTTAGTAAAGGGTTGGTTCCAGTTATGCCTGGTACCCAAAAGCTACCGGACGAAAATACACCCGAAGCCATATCTAATTTGATGCAAACAGAATAAACTTTGCGTAATACTTAAACAAAAGTCTTCTTTATTTATCAACATACCAAATGACATAAGTACAAAAGTACAAAGGGAAAACAACAAAAGAAAAAAGAAAAAATCTAAACATTATCGCCACCAAAACGTGGGGGGAGAGAGGCATCTACGCTCCCCGGGAGAAGTGGGCGGATCAGCCACCAATGCAGGACCTGGGCCTTCATCATCATTCTTTTGAAGTTCCTTCTTAGTTCTTGAATATTCAGAACCGGTACTCGAAGAGTCAGTTGTGTCAGGCTTAGTCGGGAGACGTTCTCGAGCAGTTAACTCCAGTGCTTGGGCCTACGCGATTTCATCATCAATATCAACGATGACCGCTTTAGCTTCCTCCAAGGTTTTTCTCCTCATATGATACATAGTGTACGTCGTCTCAAATACAAGGGAATCTTCTTGGAACTAGAGTTTTGACTTAAGCTTGTCAACCTCGACCTAGAGACCATCCCGCTCGGATCTTGTGGCGACAAGGCAAAGATCAAGATCACGGATTGTAGATATGTCAACCTGGTTTTGCTCCATGATCTTCTTAAACCTCTTCCATCCGGGCCCGCTTCTCCTCGATGGCAGCAACCTCTTCGGTTTTGGAGCTTAAGGCTTCCTCCAAGTTTTATACTTGCTCAATAGAGGCAGACTCACGCTTGGTAGGAGTAAGAGCGGCATCTTGAACCTCATCCCACCTAGACTTAACATCTTGAAGTTGTGCATGTAGTTGAGTGGCTTCTTGGCAGTGGGCCATCGTCTCTTGCTCACTCTACTGCAACCGGGCCTCAAGCTCGGCCACATCAGCAGACTTTGCCTCCAGCACCGAGAGGCTCACAGCGAGTTGATTCCTTTCGGCCAACAGTTGATCACGTTCGGACATAGCTCCTTCTTTATCAAGGATCAATCTCTGAAGGCCCTCGGATGCAAGGAAGTTGGCCTACAAAACGTATATCAAAGTCAGAAAACCCATTATAATATATAAACAAAGAACAAGCAGTAAGAGAACAAGTACGGTACTGCTACCGCATTGTGCATGGCATTGTTCAACATGCACTCCCCAGAAAGAGAGTGTATATTCTTCTTATCTTTCTCTGAAGCCAGCGGCTTCAGATAGTTGGTAAGCTCCACCAGCCTATGCAGCAGATGGCACCCCTTCGAAACTGAGAGAGTGACACTCCTCCTTCCTCGGGGATCTAGAGAAGGGATTAGTAATTGTGCCCCAAATTCCCGTGGTTAGGGGACTGGAGAAGAGAAACACCTTCTTCTCGGGCATCTGTGGCTGGCGGAGAAGATGCAGTGGATGTTGGTGGCGTAGGAGCACCTGGCGTAGAGGGGCGTGAAATTGTTGGTGTTGTAGGTTAAGAAGCAGCTGCAATAGAAGTAGTGCTAATTATTGGTTGCTCATTAGCCGAAGGCAGAAGAGGCTCGGGTCCCGAATGCATTGGACCAGGAATAACAACGGGGACAGGACAATGGGAGTTGGCATTATCTACTAGATCCATCTTGCCCCACAGTGTTTGGGCCTCTTCATTGGTTAGTTCTAAAAGCTATCCCAGTTAAGAATTCGGTTGAGCTAATGAAGATCGTTGTCTCCACTGAAGGGAAGCCTCTTTATCACTAGATTCCCTGCCATCTTCAATGACCACTGCGGCCCCTGCCGGCTCAGGTGTGGCCTTCTTTAATTTCTTATTTTTATCCTCAGCGAAGGAAGAGCGCCGCCTTTTTGGTTGCTTGTTCTCCAGATGGGGACTCCGAGAGGAAGTGCCCCCACCGCAAGCAGACTCAAGGTCACCGCTCCAAGTGAGAGCATCTTGTAGCTATCTCGCAGCCTCCGCAGGGTTGGCCAAAACCTTGACCTCGGGGCAGGTAACAGAGCCCTGCGGGAGTCCTGAATCAAATAAAAAGATATGGTTAGCAAGTTTACTTATGTACATTTAGAGGCAGAAAGTAGAAGGACTCAGTTTACCATGGTTCTTCGCCTTCTACCTATATTTAGGGGCCATCTCCTTCCACCGACGGATTTCTAGCGTAGTAATATCCACAATCTTCTGAACCATTAGTCCAGGCCTTCGACCCTTGGTGGTGTCCACCGAACAGCTGAAACAACAGAAACAAAGAGATCAATAATGACAGGAAGCAATCTTTTTACGAGTGAAAGAGATGAATAAATCACAAACTTACGTGAATGGCTCCATGATTCAGGAAAGGATGGAGTTGTGGCCGGGATGATATCCCTAGTAGCAATAATGACAAACAGCTCCATCCATCCACGTTATTACTCCCCCACGGAAAATCTTGGGTGAGTAGAGGTTCATCATATGTGCCAAGGTTAGCGTTTTCCTCATCTCCGTGCACAGTCGGCGTAGACAAGCCACCGTTCGCCACATAGAAGGTCCTACTTGTGCCAAGAAGACCCGGTACCGATGGCATAACTCCAAGATCACGGGGTCAAGTCCCTTGCTCAAAGAAAACGTGACCAAAGTGAAAGGGTACGTATAGACATACGTAAAACCTTTATTGGTGAAGGTAACCCCCTCTACCAGGTCAGGAGAAATGATGTCTATGTAAGGCCCCGTAAGATTTCACCTAGAACCTAGGGCCCTAATGTGTTTGAGGATTGTAGCTCGCCGTGGTACGGACTTTTGGGTTGTACAGTGTGTTGGGGAGTTGGAGAAAAATTATTGCAGAACAGGGCATTTTTGCGATCCATTATGCGACCGTAGAACTACTCTGCGGGCCGCAGATCAGCTACGGAGTAAAGCAGAGAAATGGGCCAATTTTGGAGTTTGTTTCGCGGTTAACTATGTGACCACATAATCGTTTCACGGGCCGCACATCCGTCACAGAACCAGCAGGAGAAAACTTCTGAAGGAGGTTTTGTGGTCCATTATGCGACCGCAGAATTGATCTGCAGACCGCAGATCAGTCACAGACATGTCCAGACCTACCCAGTTCTTTGGGCCATTTCTGCGATCCCATTTGCAGGCCGAATAGTTATTTTGCAGTACGGTCTGCGACCGCAGACCCGGCTTCGTAAGTTTAAATTTTGGAAAATTCCACCCGACCCCATTTTTATAAAACAACCTTGGGGGTTATTTTAGAAGGTTCAAACTGATATTTTAGAGAGGGGAAAGTGGTCTAGAGTGAGAGAAAGGATCCCTAAGCTAGTTTTTCATCAATCCTTACTCAAGACTTGGAGAATTCACAAGGAAAACTCACAAGGTCTTCATCCAAGAGGTAAGGTTCCATACCCTAGTCTTCAATTTTGAGTTTGGGGTAGAAGATGGATAATGGGGGGTGTGATTCTTAGGTATGGGGGTGTTATCTATGCATGCATGTACCAACAAAGTTGTGGGAAGGTTGTTGAGCTCAAAAGAGTAGATATTGGGTTGTGGGATAAGGGAATCCACCATAGGAGGACCTTGACATCATAATGCCCACCTAGTGTTTGATAAAATGCTCAAATGAGCTGAACCCCCAAGTATCTTCCTAATTATGGTTCAATTTTGTTATGTTTCTAAATACATTAAAGTTGCTAGGATTTCTGGAACATTGTAGTAATTTAAGAAAGCTCAAAACGTGATATGGTGGCTAAACTTATCTCTTAGAATTGAATCCCACGTTGTGCTCATAAGTGTCAAGTATGATGGGCCAATTCCTTATTTCTCATGTCCCGAGTTGTTCTTTATAAATTTGATTATTTTGAATAAGCTTTGTATCGAAAGATATGTGTCCAAAATGCATTCTGAATGCTCTTGTCATATTATGTTATCATTTGAGAATGTGTTAAACATATGGGTTGTGTATTAAATTGTTATGACTTCAAGTCGTGCTTCAAATGAAAGTTATTATGCCAAATTGTGGAAGAAAGCTCAATGTGATTAAGACTCTTAATTGCTCATTTGTATACTTAAAGTTTTGATTAGAAAATGCTTTGTTGGTGATAATCCGTAATGATGCTTGAAAGTGAAATGGGTGAGCATGAAATATGAAACACGGCCGACGTCCCAAGAATGATATTACATTTGTGGCTACTAGTTCCAAAGAAATGAAAAGATGTGTAAAAGGTTATGAATTAAGATGAAAATCCTTTTTATAATAAACATTTTGGGAGTATCGTTAGTCACCGAGGAAGGGTAGGTCGAAATAACCTAACCCTAAAACTACATGTGCCGGTGTAGGAGTGATATAGGGGCAAATCCCCGAACTGATGTGCTGAGAATATTTCCCCTTAAATGGGATGGTATTGATGTGTTGAGATTATTCCCCTTAATTGGGACGAGATGATTGCTAGTTGTGGTTGATGTCAATCCACATGGCATTGTGGTGAGACGACCTAGCCAATCGGGTCGAGATCAGACGTCATGACGCACACATGATGGTGATTGTGATTGAGATTGTGATTGGATGTCTTTGGATAAGACGGACTAGCCGATCGGGCCGTAATCAGACTTTGTGCTAAAATCACGGTGGTATATCGGTACTAAAGATCTCCCAACCTAAAGCAGTGAAGTTTACTTTAAAACTTATCTTGCTCCTAACTTGATGCATTGGTATTATTTGAGGCTTTCATTTTTATCCTATAATTATTTCTCATTGTATTGTTACTCGTTCTATTGGGAGGGTATTGTTACTAGTATTATTCCATATGTATTAACGCCCCTTTTTGCCGGGGGCACTGCATCTTTAATGGATGCAGGTGGTTCCACAGCAGGCGGTATTGATCAGTGATAGCTGTACACCCTCCTCCCAGCTGACTTGGTGAGCCCCACTTCTTCTCGGGGTCTTGTATCTCTTGTCTTCTATGTATAGTGTTTTGAGGTATAGCCGGAGTCTTGTTGCCGGCACTATCATATTACTCTTTTGTATCTATTAAAGGCTCCGTAGACATAGTGTGGGTTGTATGTTGGTGTTGGGAAATTCAAACTAGTAATGTTGTATTTGTACCACATGTTCCACTTCAAACTATGAAAATGTATGTATTTTGAGACTTACACGCTTGCGTGACTGGGGTATCTCGGTTGAGCGCCGGTCGCGCTCCCGAGGTCGGGGCATGACAGTCTAGGTCCGGGCAGTTACAGTCCTCCTTCACAGTAGGAATATTAGAAGGGCGAATAGAAGAAGGATACCTGCTAACAGCCCAAGTCCGTGGATGCACATAGGGAAACTTCTCTTGGAAGTCATTAACGGTGCTCAAGTGTTTGGGTATGATGGTTCTTGCCATAGGAGGATCAACATCGACATCAACCTCTTTATCTTTGCTTCTCCCCGGTCCTCCACCGAATAGAAGACCAGAGTTCTCAAAAGATTCAGTGAATGAAGCCATAATACTAAGAAAATGATGGAGTTTTTGAAGAAAATCGGAAAGAGATAAAAGCAGAAGAAGGTTAAATGCAAAGAGGGTAAGAAACTTATGAAAGTTTTGGAAGTGAAAGAGGTAAGATGATGAGTATAAGTGTAGATATAGATGGCAAAAATTGAGGTCATGATTACCTCGATAATCGGCGAAAATATTGCTAAATCGTGGGGCAACACGTGTTCGGGGTATTAAATGCGAGAAGACGTGCATCATTTCAAGTGTTAGAGATAGTTCTGAAGGTTTTCAGAAGATTTCTCGCCAAGAAAGGGGATCTTCACCAACTTCCCGGTGACACAAAGATATGTCACCAAAAAGCAGGGGGACTATCTATATAGGATAAAATTGATTTATATTAAATGACCGAATGACAATGTGACACGTGAAATCGAAGACAAGTAGAAAGTAAATTGTGTAGTAACCAGTACCAGGAACAACAATTGTGATTGACATCGGGCTGACCTCGAAGGGAATATGATCAGCGTGAGCGGAATCAAATGCTTGCCATCAGATAACATTCAATGAAGAATATTCCCTGGCATTAAATGGAAAGTTGTTGCAAAGAATATCTGTATTCATGGCCTGCCGTTACATATTCATCAATGTCTTTACTGTCATTTAAGAGGGACTTGACCCTAGGATTTTGTTTCTCTAGGTATAGCTATAAATAGTAGACTCAACAGCCATTGTAAGACACGAAATCTTTGGCAAAACTTATGCTATATTTTATTCTCAAGATAAATAAAATAACTTTACTGTCCTCGGAGGCATTGCTCGGAAGCATTCTCAAGCTTATTTCTGTCCTCGGAAGCATTGCTTCCCGGAGCAAGGTTTGTCATTTCTTTCGATCCTGATCGCTAAGTCTTATTTTGAACCTAATTTATTTATCATTTTGGATCAAATCAGTTCGCTTGCCTATAAATCACGTAACAAATTCAATTGTATTATTTTATGGGTAAACAAGGATATACACACAACCCAGTCATTTGAATTTGAGCAATAGTCGCTAGGAGCTTAAATTTTTATTTTTTATTTTTCTTCTTATATGAGGTGTAGGTGAGCAATATGTCAAATTTAATAGTGTATTCAAGACAATATTTAATTAGTTTTTTGTAGATTAAAAGTGTCCACTTTTTCTGTAACACCCCAGAAAATTTCGAAGTATTTCAGTGTAAAGCCCCGTAAAATTTCGCAAATAAATTCAAGGTTTCGTGGTACCGGAGTAGGTTTACGTGTTTGAGGATTGTATAAAATATTTGCGCCGGGGATTTGAAGGAAAATATTGTGCAGAAGTAGGCATTTATGCGGCTCATTCTACGACTGCAGAACCACTCTACGGACCGCAGAATGGTCGCAGAGTGAGTCAACTTTGTGGGTCATTTTGATGTCAATTTTGCAGCCATTATGTGACCGCATAACCACTTTGCGGGACGCAATCTTGTCGCATACCCAGTTTTGGGATTTCTCGGAGGGAGGTTCTGTGGCGCACTATGCGACCGCAGAACAGTTCTGCGGTGCATTATGCGACCGCAGAATAGGTCTGCGGGCCGCATAGTGACCGCAGACCTGGTCAGTTCTTTTCTAATTTTGGCACCCAAATTTCGCGGCCATTTTGTGGACCGCATAATCATTATGCGTCGCATATGCGACCATAGAACCTGTTCCGGAGCTTCATTTTTGTGTTTTTACAACCCGACCCTACTTCGTTAAATACACGCTTTGGCCCATTCTTTTTTAGCTAAAATCTGACATTTTAGAGTGAGAGAGAGTTCCCTAGAGTGAGAAGGTGTTCCTCAATTATTGTTCTTCAAGTCTTGCTTAAATTTTGGAAGACTAAGAGGGGAAACTCACTAGGTCTTCATCCTAGAGGTAAGATTCTATACTCTAACCCTCAATTTCGAATTTTGTCTAGAATTAGGTAATTAGTGAGATAATTTTTGGGCATGGAAGTTGTCCATCTTACATGCATGTGTTAGCAAAGGGTGTAGGAAGATTGTTTAGCTAAAATGGTAAAAAATGGGTTGTGGAATGAAGGAATCCTCCATAAAAGGACCTTGAAACCTTAATGCAAACCTAGTGTTTGATAAAATGCTCAAACGAGCTAGAACCATGATCTTCTTCCTAATTTTAGTTCAATTTGTTATATTTCTAAAATAGATTGAAATTACTAAGAATTCCGGAACATTTTAGAGTTTAAGGAAGCTCCATTGAGGTATGTTGGCTAAACTTTCTCTCTTAGAATCGAATTCCATAATGTTCCCGTGAGTTTCAAAGTATAGGTTGCGTATTAAAATGTTATGGCTTTGAATCGTATTTCAAATGAAAGCTAGTATGCCAAATTGTGTGAGAAAAACTCAATATTCTTAAGACTCTTAATTGCTCATATGTGTACCTAAAGTCTTGATTGGAAATGTCTTAATGTTGATAATCTATAAAGATGGTTGGAAATGAAATAATTGAATTGGGGGTATAGTGTGTGGCTAACGTGCCAAGAAATTAAGTTATGATTGTGGCTAGTAGTACAAATGATTTGAGAGGATGCGATAAAGAATATGAAATAAGCCTCGACTCAATTGGTTAAAAAACTAATTTTGAAAAATAGATTTGCCTAAAACTTTTGTACTCAATTCATGCCCATAAGTGGCTGCTTTAACTAATGCTTTGCTTTACAAATATATCCAGTGTGATTCGAGTTCCTACATACTCAGGTGTTGAAATTGTATATTGTCATTTTTGGGAAGGAGTATTGCAAGAATAAATGGTGTATTGATTCCTTATGATTTTGATGTGTGCTTGTATTGCTGGTCGGTATACCCCATTATTTGGGAAGAAACCTTTTATGTGTAAAATTTTCATTACTAATAAATTTGAATTATATGATTGCTGAAATATTCTATATGTTGATATTTGATGGTGATCTTTGAAATTGAAAGAGGTGAAAGTGTAAAATATGAAATACGGTCATCGTGCCAGGAGTAAAGAATCTTGTGAATGGACAAATGAGCCAAGGGAATATTCTTGTTGTGAGTGTCTGGAAATATTAATAAGAATTTATACAATGTGAAAAATGTTGAGGTGAGTAAAATTGTATTTATATTACCTTTGTGTACAAATCAAATCAAAAATATTTTTGGGAGCATCATTAGAAAAACCGAGGAAGGGTGGGTCATAAGGCCCAAACCTGAAACTACACGTGCTGATGTAGGGATGGATTGTGATTATTCCCCTTATTTGGGATTAAATTGAAATATTGGAGAAATTGTGATATTATTCCTCTTAATTGGGATGAAACTGGTAACAATTATGGATTGAAAAAATTAACCCACACGACATATGTGGGAAGACGGCCTAGCTGATCGGGTGGAGATCGGACGCCATGCTGCGCACATGATGGTACTACTCTTAGTAATAACTTTCTTTCGCATCACCTGTCAAACCACATTGTCCGTGGGGAGATGACCTAGCCGATCGGGCGTGATCGGACTCCGTGCTAACCAAGACGGTGGAATATCGGTGCTAATGATCTCCCAACCAAAAATTGTATATGAAGTTCGTATTTTGAAAATTATTATGTTGTAACTAGACATTTGGATATTATTGATTGTGACTTGCCGTTTCTATGTATTGTCTTTTCTTATATGGTCATTCTATTTTGAAAGAGGACTTTTAACTTTACATACTAGTAGTATTCGAGAGTACTAACATTCCTTTTGCCGGGGGCGCTGCATCTTTAATGGATGCAGGTGGATCCATAACAAGCGGCATTGATGCGTGATAGCGGTATACTTCCTTCAGCTGATTTGGTGAGCCCCCTTTATTTCGGGGGTCATGTATCTTTTGTTTCTCACGCATTATGTTTTGAGGTATATTAGGGGCCTTGTTGTCTGCATTTCCCTATTACTCTTCTATTGTACTTAGAGGCTGTGTAGACAGGTTATGAGTTGTGGTTGATGTTGAGAATTGAACTAGAAATATTGGTATTTGGAAATCATGTTTTTCGTTAATTCTATAAATTTGTAATATTTTTGAAATTATGAATGAAGTTGATAACGAATATGAAGGGGAGTTGCTAATGAAATCTTTTAAAAGTTTGATTAATGGAGTACATCCTCTTTGTTCATATATGAGTTGGGTAGAAGAAAATCTAACACGCTTGCTCGACCGGATTTACTTGGTTGAGCCGGCGGAGCTCCGTGAGTTTGGGCCGTGACATTTTCATACATTAAGGACTATAACACGAAGGCCTTCGTATCCTTTTACATCAAGGACTATTTGGTGTTTTTTCTTTTTGTTTGTGACTTCGTTCACTACTTCCACAGGTTCTGCCTTCTGCTCAGTCCGCTATTCGTCGCCGGCGACACCGATGGCCTTTATTCGTTTCCATCTCCTACTCTTCTCATCTCAGCACTTCAAGATCTCCGCTCTGAAGCACCCTGCCTTAAACCCCAGTAGATGCTTTTTCACAGAGGCTCCTCCTGCTAAAACCATAGAAGAAGAATTTGCAGCAACTTTGACTAAGCAAGAAGAGACATCTGACGTCTTCAAACAATGGGGTTTCACAGAAAATGACATCTCCAAGATTTTCAAGCGCCTCCCATCTTCCCGCAGAATGTCACAGACCCTTCTTCAATCAAAGCTCCAGACACTCACTGACTTCGGCATTACATCCTCCCACCTTACAAAGATTATAACATACCGTCCTGGTCTCTTACGCAGGCGAATCGAAGGTTGCTGGGAACAGCGCCTTCAATTTTTGGGAAATTTGTTTGGGTCAAATGAGGTATTTCTTAAAGCTGTTATGAGAAATCCATCATTGCTTACTTATGATTTAGACGACAAAATTAGGCCTGTGATTAGAATCTATGAAAATTTGGGTCTTAGTAGAAGTGACTTAGTATCTATGTTACTGGTTCGCCCTGAAATGATTTCAAGAAGTTCTGTAGAAGATGAGAAGCTTGATTTAATTCGTAGAACGAAGGTGGAAAAGGGTTCCCGGATGTATAAGTATGTCGTTGCATTGATTCTAGTTTCGCGGGTTGAAACTATCCGTGAAAAGGTGGCTAATTTGGTGAAAAACGGGTTACCGGAAGATGAGGTTTTCCAGCTTTTCGGAAGATCACCACTCGTGAGCACGCTTTCCATTGATAAAGTGAAAAGGAATATGGATTTTGTAATAGGCACTATGAAGCTATCTGCCAGTGTAGTACTTCACAAACCGAGTTTGCTGTTCTTGAATTTGGATACAGTTATTAAACCACGATTTCTTTTAGGGGAAAAGATAGAAAATATGGGGCTTCTCCCCCAGTTCAAGGGTCCTGCGGTTTTCACAGCATTGAGGATGACAGAGAAGCGGTTCATGGAGCACTTTATATATTGTCATCCGGAGAATGCTAGGGATGAGCTGCTGGCCTTCTATAGAAGTGTCAAAAGCCCTTTATCTGAAACGAATGCCAAATGTGTTAGAAAGTTGGCAGAGGGTTCTAAATGTAATTTTTTTGTTGATTAACTCTTTAGAACATGAGTAACAATGCTAACTGATTTTTCTTCTCAGGTATTTTGATTTCCTTTCCAAGAAATAATCTTGCATAGTGTATTTTATATCCTTTTATGTTTTTGTTGCATTGATAGGACATGTATCTTAATGGTCATATTATCTGCATTACTATAGTTATTCACATTTATAGGGAGCGTCACTTGTTGCTTTTCAGTTATAAAAGTTATATTTTGAAGCTTTTCAGTATGGTAGCAGACATCTTTTGGAGTAAAATACTTTTGTTGTGACTCTAATTAGTTTATGTTAAGAAATGTGGTTAAGGTCATTTGTAGAACCAAATTAAGTTTTCTTTGAAGGGAGAAGTTTCTCAATGTTCTTTAAATGATTTAAAAGAACACAATTTGCATCTTGTGCTCGTTTTGTAATCTTTAGACTGCTGCTTTTTAAAATATGATAACTAGCTTTCGTTTTCACCTCAGAAATGGTCTTGAATGATAATTGAAGGAGAGCATTGGAGCAACGGTAAAGTTATCTACGTGACCTATAGGTCAGGGGTTTGAGCCCTGAAAGCAGCCATTAATACTTGCTTTAGGGAGGTTGTCTACGTCACAACCCTTCGGGTGGCTGGACCCTGCGTGAACATGTGATATCTTGTGCCCGGGGCTGCCTTCTTCTTCTCTCTTTCATTTGTTTGAATAGGTTTCTTCCAGAGTCCCCTCTCTCTCTCTCTCTCACCCGCACAGATTTTGAACTTGTATGGAACATTTAATGAATTTATGTTTTGGGGGTTAAGATGCTCATGCATAAGTTGATTCAGCTTGTTCTTTAACTTTTCAGTATGCCCATTTTGTTGGTCCTGTCATGTGATATGACACTTGAGCTTCAGTTTTGGCAGGTGAGCTTAACAAAGTTTAGTTGTCCACATGTTCAATTCTTTTACCTCATTCTGTTTGCTCCTGGTAAAATTTTGTCCGTTTAGCTCCATCTCTCCCTAATATTATGGATTGACAATATTAACCTCAGAAGAAAAACAAAATGAAGAAAATCAAAAGTACATAAGTGAAAAGTGAAAACACAGAGGCTGCGGAAACCATCTGGAGCATCGTGAAATCTCTTCTTCCTCCTGGAGATATTCCCACCAGATAGTCATTCCATTGGAAGTAGCGCTGCTTGTCGGGTTTACGCTTAACGGTTCGGCTTATCGGTTATCGCCTTGTAAATGTATTAATCCGCTAGCCACCCGATAAGATATCGGGTGGGTTGGTATCGGTTTAGATATTATCAGACGGT
Source organism: Nicotiana otophora (assembly GCA_000715115.1). NCBI lineage: Eukaryota > Viridiplantae > Streptophyta > Magnoliopsida > Solanales > Solanaceae > Nicotiana > Nicotiana otophora. The sequence goes on along the minus strand of AWOL01S0021457.1, from coordinate 52,368 downwards.
TTATCGGCTAAATCAAATAGATTGTATGGAGGAAACGAGGAGGTGACTTGATTCTTAGAGAAGAGAATGGGCTTTTCGTTGAGTTGTTGCCTTGTTGGTGTCGCAACTAGCAAGAACTGTTTGGTTGAGTTGTTGTTGCCTCAAGTTCAGAGACGTGTAGCACTCAAGTTGAGACCTTGAGACCTTTATGTAGAATCCTTTGGTAGTTTGGTTGAGTTGTTTCCTTGCCTCAACCCTCAAGTTCAGAGAGTAGAGAGTAGAGACTGAGAGGCGAGAGCGGCGAGAGAGAATGTTTCTGACTGCTGAGGAAAATTAGAAATTAAGAATTTAAATTTTAGGGTTTCAAATAGTGGAGGAGATATTATATACATAGGGATAAAAATAAAAATATAAAAATTCTTAACGGGTTAACGGGTTTTCCGATAAGAAAATTGAATAATCCTCTCCCAAACCGATAAGCTGTTAATTAAAAATTTTCAATTTGTTCACCATCCGTTAATCCGATAATCCGATACCAATAAGCCAATAAGCCAATTTTACAGTTCGGTTTTCGATTTCGGTTCGATTTTGAACACCTCTAATTGGAAGACCTCATGGGTCTCCCAGAAGTGTGACCCAATAGAGTTTAAAGGCTGTGGTGCTGTTCACACTTATCCTTTCCATTCACACTTCCTCCGAAACTGTGAACAAAGTAAAACAACCCGAGCTGGATAAGAAAAACAAAAAATTCTTTACTTTCGAAAATTGCTCTTATGAATATATGATGACAAAGAGATCTGCAACATTGATGGGAATCAATGGGGTCCAAAGGAGAGGATGAAAATGAGGAAACTAAAGGTTGGGAGAGAGTGGGCTCAGTTAGTTCGCGCTATGATAATAAAGAGAAGTGCAAATTTTATGGAATCGGTGGAAGTTAGGGTGGGTCATATGTCCGAGGTAGAGAATGTGGAAACGGCAAGATAGGAGAGAGTGGCCTTTAGTTTGCACTAAGGGTGTTAATCGGGCCGGCCTGGCCACTAACAACCGTGTTCAGCCCGGTTCGGTAAGGGGTGGGACGGGTTGGCTAGGGTAGGGGTGTTGTGCCGCATGGGGTCGGGTCTTTTTTGGCTACTGGTGCACCAAAACCCGGCTAGCCCGCTAACCTTTCTAGCCCGGTCCAGCCCGATTTATGTTGTAATTTTTTTTTAAAATTCTGACCGGTCAAAATAAACAATGATCGTTGGGCAACAACTATTTTTTGTATTTTTAGCCATTTCGGCCTATCCCCTTACTAAAATAGCCACGCCAGCCCCTAATAATTGATAAATTACATTCTTAGCCTTTTAATAACTATAAATAGCACTCCTCTTTTTTATTTTTTTCACAACTTGGCCTCTTCTTCTACTCTAATTCTCTCTCAATTCCCTTTTGATTATTGAATTATTTATTGCTCTCAAGTTCTCAATTAATTAATATTTCAAGTTTTATCAATTATTTAAGGTAGCCACTACAAAATTACAATTATCAAGTGAAGTGTGGTTACCATTTTTGTTAGGTTCAAGTTAAATCATGCCCCGTGCTTCTAGAGTGCATTCACATATTTGGGAACACTTTGAGGTGGTAGAAGAAAATGAAGAAGTTTTCAAAGTAGAGTGCAAGAACTGTTGTCGAATCTTTAATGTTCATCGAAAGTGGGAGGGCACAACTGGTTTAAGGAGGCATATCAAGTGTTGTCTTGTGCGTCCTCCAGGAATTCGTATTTAAGTTGATTTGAGTCAATTTAGATTATTTTGAATTTGTTTGACTTATTTAAGTTTAATGTGTTAGTTTATATGACAAGTTAATTTGAAGTATTATTATGCAATGAAAATATGAAATGAAAGCCTTTGAAGTTTGATTCTTACACATATTGGTCTTATTAAATAATTTTATGTAGCAACTTAATTTCAATTTTCAAATTTCCGATTTAAAACTTTAAACTTTAAAACTTTAATTTTATGCCTTAAAATACTTATTTTATTATTTAAAAGTTTGCAAAACACTTAAGTAACAATTACATTGAACAAGGAAACATAATACACTAAAAAACAATTAACCCTGCCCAAACCGGACCCGATAAGCCTGAACCCGGATGGGCCCATCAAAACCCGAAATATCTCAGCCCACTAACCAGCCCGCCCACTAACCGGGCGGGCTATTTTTTTCCATGTCCAGTCCGGTTCAACCCATCCGGTAAACACCCATAGTTTGCACTCCTGTTTAGGAAAAGGCAGCTGCTGATAGAAGAATAGGGAGATGGGTGGGCGAGAGAAAGGTATAGATAAATTATCCTTTTCATCTCTTACTTCATCGCTTAATGTGTATCATAATGCTTTCAAGCGTGTTAACGATTCTTGGTTAAACCTTCGAATAAGAGGACAATGTACTCTTTCCACCCAACTTCGTGGCACATTTTTTTTTAAATTTTTTTTAAAAAAGAAGGATATATTTTTATATTTAAAAATAATTTAATTTTAATATTCTCATTTTATTCTTAATTAGATGATAGTCATACAAACGTCTATGATTTGTTTTAAATCACAAGTTTCAAAAGTCTTTCCTTTTTTATCTCCGTTCCCAGCCAAACAATGTCACATAAAATGGGACGGTGGGAGTAATGTCCAATGGGCCTCACATAAATGCAGTAGGTATGAAGCACCGATTTGCTGTTGGTAGGACATTTGTTTCTATGAACTTTAGGTCCTGGAGTCCTAATTTGTCTGTCACTTTTCATTTATTTAGAGGCAATTGGACCAACTTATAGAGTTAAATCGTGCTCAGATTTATTTCTCTGTTATATGCGTCTTTTTCCCAATTTAGAGCATCGAGCCACTAATTCTAGCTCGTGCCTACTCTTTGGTTTATTGAGCCCCTGCGCCAAGCTTTATGTTTTAATCTGTTGTACTATTTCACGTTTATTTAAATATTATGCTCGTGAAAAAACAAAAATCGCAAGAACAAGAAAAAAGGTTTAATGCAGGTGTAGACCTTAGAATTGGGTTACATGTGATGGAGAATGTTAAGGATGATTAACGTTGCCCATATCGGATATGTAAAGGTATCCAAATATTATATAAAGGTCTTTGATTACTCTATCTGTTATCTTAACATTTAGATTGGATACTCAGATTTTTTAACTTTTATGTTTTTATCAGTGGGGAAAAAGTTTTTGAATGAGATCTTGGAGCACACGACCTGGTTGGTGGAGAAGCACATGATATGATATGGATGGTGGAGCAAGAAGAAAAAAGTTGTTGATTGTAATTGCATGCCAGAAATAGTAAAGGTAATAAGATTGTTGAAAAAGAAATAAAAGCGTAAACTGCTTCTCATGCGAGAAGAAGCATGAAGCATCAGTTAAAAAGAATATGCAAAACATTACTGGGCCAAAGAAATAGGGGTTAAGGAAAAACCACTATTACGTCCTTTATGATTTCTTGGTTGTATATTTGAATTGCCCAGCTTAAATTCTTTTTTTTTGCTCAAAGTCTTGCTATACCTTTTAGGTGGATCCGTTATTAGACAACACAGTGTAATACAGGTACTGTGATACAGCCTGGATTTGCTTTTTTTTTTTTTTTACTTCACTTGTATTCAGGTTTGGGGCAAGCATGAAGTGAAGCGAAACGACAAAGCTCTGATTCGCTTAAAGCGTGAAGCATGAAGCGAAGCGAGCTGTCGCGGACCCGTTTTCTGGGGGTTCGGCGAGGGCAACAAGATAGCCTGACTACTACTCTTGCTTCAGCCCTTAACAAGAAACAAGCACAAAATCGTGCTTTGGACCAAGGCAATCACACAAACTCAAAGGTTGGAGGGAAAACGAAATGAAAGACACAAAGATGGGAGGCCAAGGCCAATTTTTGGGGTTTATCCCATATACAAAAGAAGGAAATACAAGTAAAGAGATCTGCCTTTCTAACAAGGCCTAAGTATCCTATTTATACAGAAAAATGTCCACACGCAGCTAAGCTGGCTGTGGGCTCGTCCAGCCTGTGGTGCACTGCTTTGTGCTGGCTTCATGTGATTTTCTGGAAGGTGTTGGCAGCCCATGTGCCAATTGACTTGTCCAGCTGCTGTGCCCCAGTTCTTGCTGGCAGGCAGTTGCTCCCATGTTCATCCAGACAGGATGTGGCCCTACCTAGCTATGCGCACATGCCTTTGCTGGCAGCATGTTGCTTCCATGAATGTCTTGGCAGACTGTGGTCCTGCCCAGTTGTGCTGCATGTGACTTTGCTGGCGAAAAGTAGCCCCTAGGAGGGCTCGGACAGTTTGTCGGATTGTTGCCTCCATGTGCCTTCCTTCTGGTCTTTGGCAGCCAAGTTTGGCAGCCCTTTAGGCGGCAAATTTGGGCGAAAAATATACAGGTCGGTACACTTTCCCCCACTTGAAATGGCGACGACCTCGGCGCCACAACGATTCAAGTAGTCGTGAACTTGATCTTTGAACGGCCACAATGCCTCATATTTTTCCCACGTTGCCCCTTCTGGCGGTTGCCCTTTCCATCTGATAAGAAATTGGGCGCTTGAATTGCCCCAACCTACTCCTTGTATCACCCGATGCTTGATAATGGTCTCGACCTTTTTGTCGACGACCGAAGAACTTGTGAAAATATTTGGTCGCCTGGATTGCCTCCGCTCTATATCACCCTTATCTCTACAAGGTGCCTTTAACGGACTGCCATGCCTCGACCCAAGTTGCTTTCCATGTTGCTTCCTTGAATCCTCCAACTTTGGAGGTGCCATGTACGGACCCATGGCAGGCGACTTCGCCCACGAAACGAAGTCCTTACCCTTAAGGACTCGTTGTTCAGAAGGAGTCAAGGCTTTATCTATCTTGACCTCCTTAGTCCCTGTCCCGACTGCCAAAACCGGTGCTCCCTCTTCCTTGATGCCTTTTACGATTTGAATCGCGGACAACAAACTAACAACTTGCGGTACCCGAACTGTCGGTACCACACACGGACCCTTTGGGTCATAAATGTAGATCTGGTTGAGAAATGGGCATATGAATGCCTTCACTGCATCCCAATAATCCAGTCCCAGTACCAGATCAAACACATCCAGGGAAGCGACAAAGAAACTCACGTTTCCCTGCCATGCTCCTAAGTTGAGCTGCACATTGCGGTCTTCAGTACAGAACTGCTAGGACCGAACACAAGGCCAAGTGACTTAGCCTTTGCTCCGGACACAAAATTATGTGTCGCGCCGGTGTCTACCATGATACGGACTGATTTTCCGTTTAATTGTGCCTCCACGAACAGTGATCCCAATTCTCCTGACTGGCACTCCTTGCCAATCACATCGTCGCCTAAAGCATGAACCAGTTTGACAATGTCATGCTTAACTTGGGCTGTCTGCTTCAAAGCAGGCGTTTTTGCTACTACTACGCCCAGTACCATGTTGCCAAGATGAGCTACGTATGGCGGTTGTTGAACTTTTTCTTTGGCTTGTTCATCAGCTTGAATCCTTTTCTCTGTTAGCCTTCGCTCGACCGTAATTATGGCACCGAGTTTCTTCAAAGAAGGACAATCCTTGTAGCCGTGATTAGTGTCCTTGCAGATATAACAACCATTGCGGGGACTAGCTTCCTTCCTCCTTTGGTTGTACCGATCACGCCAATGCGCCTTGTTGCCTTGTTCTCTGGAATCGCGGTAAGAGGCAGCAACTTGCTTGCCCTTGTCCCGATATCCATGGTCTCCATCTGGTTGGAATTTGGCATCCCTTGCCTTTGTGGCTTCTGTCCTATAATCATTTAAGGACTCTGCCACCGCGATAGCTTCATCGAAGTCTTGGACTTGACATCGCTGCAATTTCTGCCTTACCCAGTCTTGAAGGCCATTGATGAAAGTGAATAACAAGTCATTGCTTGCTAAGTTTGGAATTTGCAGAATGCGTTTCGTGAAATTTTTCACGTACTCGCTTATGGAAGTTGTTTGCCTGAGCTCTCTCAACTTCCTACGTGCCTCGTTGAGAATGTTTTGGGGGTAGAACTGGCGCTTCAATTCGAACTTGAACTGATCCCAGCTCTTGATGGAGCAAGTTCCCTTCTCCATGTCGGCTTTCTTCCGTCTCCACCAAAGCATGGCGGTATCGGCAAGATACATCATTGCTGCCCAGATCTTGGCAGCCCCATCAACGATGCAAAGGAGCTCAAAGTAGTCTTCCATCTTTCATATGAAGTTCTCTACTTCTTGAGTGTCTCGTTCGCCCCTAAACTCCTTCGGTTTTGGGCCCTCGATCTTGGTTTCCCGCACTGTCACATGACCAGTGCCACCGACTAACTCTACTGCCTTCAGTTGTTGCTTTAGGATTTCAATTTCCCCGTGCAACGTCGATACAGCCTCGGTTAGCTTAAGCTCAAGGTTGGTCAGTCCTTCCTTGTGCTAAAAAATCGCTTGATCTACCGACTCTTTGACTTCTTCTAGTCCATCTATAGTCGTAGACTCAAGTGCCTGGAAGTTGTGCAGAACATCTCCCATGAGCTGGTTTAGAGCATCTAAACTAGCTTATCTGAGACCCATTCTCACGTTTAAAGGATTTGAGGCAGAAGCCTCACAATCTTTACCACGGCTAACCTCTTGTGGGGGCAGTAATAAAGCTGGCGCCTCACTTATTACGGCTATGGTGGGATCTCGCACTTTACTTGTTCCTCTCTTCTTTGGTTTCTGTCGCTTTTTTGGTGACTCGTCTCTGCCACGAATGTTGTCTAAATTGACGTTATCTCCATCAATTGCCATGGTCGATAACCTTAGCTCCGATACCACTTGTCGCGGACCCGTTTTCTGGGGGTTCGGCGAGGGCAGCAAGATAGTCTGACTACTACTCTTGCTTCAGCCCTTAACAAGAAACAAGCACAAAATCGTGCTTTGGACCAAGGCAATCACACAAACTCAAAGGTTGGAGGGATAACGAAATGAAAGACACAAAGATGGGAGGCCAAGGCCAATTTTTGGGGTTTATCTCATATACAAAAGAAGGAAATACAAGTAAAGAGATCTGCCTTTCTAACAAGGCCTAAGTATCCTATTTATACAGAAAAATGTCCACACGCAGCTAAGCTGGCTGTGGGCTCGTCCAGCCTGTGGTGCACTGCTTTGTGCTGG